>MCJB01029024.1:17243-39101 GCA_002018475.1 Nicotiana obtusifolia | reverse complement strand
GGGGGGGGGGGGGGAATCATGAGAAGAGTTTACCTGGCTGAACGTTGAAGGCAAAACCTATAGGTCAAAAGCTCCAATTCATTTGACCTCTGGACTTTGAATAATCATGATGAGGCTCTGAAATGTGCTCATGCATGCTCCGGTTTAATAGAACACAAAGGAAAATCGGAGATTGGAAGTTGCATCTTTGAGTCTAGGGTTTCAGATTAGAGGTTTTGAATTTAATCAACAAAAATGGAAACTAGAATCACTAGCCTCACAACCTAGGGAAAAACAGACGAATCTGTAAGTTGGATTTGAAAGAACGAAGAAGAAATCAGGCCAGCGGGTGTTTTTAGCTTAGGGTTTCAGATTTAGATGTTTGAATTTTGAGTGATGAGATAGGATATAGCCGGCTATATTCGCGGATAGAGAGACAGAAGAAATGATTCAGTGTGATTTCGAGTGACCTTGCACAAATTTGTACACGATTTTGGAGACTGATGGCTGATGGAGATGGGAAAAAAGAGAGAGGAAAGGGAATTGAGGCCGGCATTCAAAAGGGAAAGTGATTCAGGTTTAGGGTAATGGGAAGGCCATCTCTAGGGTTAAAGATGGGAGATGGGATCAAGGCCGTTGGATCTGATGATCAACGACCTTGATAATTTGGTCGTTTAGGATTTTTGGTGTCCGTTAGATTATAAAATTTGGATGGCGGAGATGAGATCTCTGGGGCGGGTATTAATAATCAAAAGAAAATTGGAGATTAAATGTGATCCATTGATCAGATGGACTAACGGTTCAGATGCATGTGTGCTTGTTTTGTGAGTGATAAGGGAGGGCGTGGAGCGAGCTCATTGGCTCAATAAAGGTGGACTGGATTGCCACGTTGGAATACGGTATTTGGACTGGGACAGATTCGTTTGGGCTTGGCATTTGGGCCAAATGAATTTAAAAATTGGCTATCTTGTGCTTAATTAGAGATGTGCAATTGTAGCCTTTTTGCCTTTTACTCTTTTTGAAATTAATTTAAACAGACATAACAATTTTCAATAAAATATGGTATAATTATAATTATTATATATTACTAATTATTTTTAATTAATTATTTGTAAATACTTCATTTTCTAAATTGTAACACTAGTTTCGAATTAGTAACATAGTAGTCTAATTTACCAAAAATTAAGGAGCAATTCATTTAATTAACTATACGGCCTATGTGATGTTAAAGTTATTTTAATAATCTTAAAAATACTAAGTATATTTATAATTACATAATATTAATAATACATGATTAATTTCAAAACTAAGACTTAATTAGTTTGTAACATATGTATTTATTACTTAGAAAATACTTTAAAAATATTTATTGCAAATCATTAAATATAAATAAATTAATTTAAAAGGGAGGTCAAAATTGACCGTCAACAGCTGCCCCTCTTTGACCGGAGATGATGAAAGAGTTTTCGGGCAAAGAAATTGAATCAAAGCCAATTTTTTCTCGACTTTCGGCATGCACTGCAGGAGTGGCATGAAGATTATGAGTTGCAGGATTGAGTTAAGGAAGATTCTGAGAAGATTTTGGGAAGAATTTTGAAGAGATTGAGGCCGCATTCTGGCTTTAAATTGCTTACATACCTCGGGCCTAACAAGGATTAGGCCTAACAAGGATCAGGCCTCATGTAGTTCCGGAGTAAAGATTTTTGAGGAAGCGACACTCGCAGGAGTTGCTCCAGTATCGTATTATGACGATACGACGAGATGGAGGATTGGGCATTCACGATATCTTGAAGGATTGGAAAATTTTGAGTTTCAGTGGTCGTCTTGAACTTGGATCCTTGGCCCACTAATGGGTTTGCTGTCCCTCATAGCGTTGTAGTTTGGTTTGCTGCTTAGAAAAGTTCCACGCAGCAGTGTTTATTCCTGCAAAACAAATAAAATACACGCATACCAATATATTGCAATGCAGAGTATACCAAGATACGATGTAAATGATGATGAAATGATGATGCCTGGCTACCGGAGAGCCGTTATTTGGGATCGGGATGATGGGATACTTGATCTTGACTCGATTTGTTAGCTGAGATATATACCGTTCTGCAGATATCGGAACATTTGAAAATTGTCTCCACTTGTTGGAAGAGCTTGACTTGAGAGTGTGTCTCTGCTTGTTGGGTGAGATTTTGTAAGGCTTCGTAAAATTTCACCTAAAACCCGGGGTTTCATGGTGCCGAGGTAGGTTAATGTATTTGAGGGTTGTAGACTTTTTGGGTTGAACAGAGCGTGGGAGTTGAAGAAAAATTATTGCAGATCAGGGTGTTTTTGCGGTCTATTATGCGACCGCAGAACTAATCTGTGGACCGCAGATCCGCCGCAGAGCGAAGCAGAGAATTGGGCCAATTTTGGTGGGTTGTTTTGCGGTCAAATGTGCGACCGCATAATCATTTTGCGGGCTGCACATCCTTCGCAGAACCAGCATGAGAAATTTCGGAAGGAGGTTCTGCAGTCCATTATGTGACCGCAAAATCGATCTGCGGACCGCAGATCTGTCGTATACCTACACAGAAGTGCCACTTTTGGAGGGCCATTATGCGGTCCATCTTGCGGATCATAGAAATGTTGTGTTTTCTAATTTCATAACCCGACTCCATATAATTTTATCTAGCCATAGGGGTCAATTTTGAGGGATTATCTGATATTTTAAAGAGAGAAGAGAGCTATTCTAGAGACAGAAAGGGGAGGATTCAAGGATTTCACTACTCAACTCTAATCAAGCCTTGGAATTTCATCAAGAGGGACTTGCTAGGGTTTCTAAAATTTAAGAATTTCTTCCCTCAATTCTTCAATTTCATATTTTGGGTTGGTTATGGGTGATGAGAGTAGACATATCACATGCATGAGCTAATAGAGATTGTGGGGAAGTTCTTGTGATAATCTTGGGTGGTTTTGTTGTTGAATTGGTTGAGGAAAGGTTGGTTTGTCATTGTAGGAGCTCTTGCCATTCGAATTCCTATAATCGTGCTTGTAACTCTCCCGTCTTCTATAGATTGGCATCGTTAGGAGTGTCAGGATGTTATTGTTACACCACGGAAAGCTCTTTCGAGGTATGAAGGCTGAAATCTTCTTCTAGTATCGGAACTCTTGTATTCTTACAAAACTCCATCATGTGTAGTTTGAACTTGAAACACCATTAAGGTGGAAAGCTAGTAAATTTATTACCAAATTGCATAACGTGTCAGAACCCTCATGTGTTAATGATTCTCCACTTTGACTTAATTACATTATACTCCTTTTAGGAAGAAAGTTTTGTACGAAATCTATGTGATCAAATTTTTATAACTCATATGATGAAATCTTATGAACTTAAATTTTCTAAGGCCAAAGGTGCCAAAGGGTTTGATTTGAAAGGAACTCTTTTGTACAAACTATTATCTTTTTGAGAATCCAAATTGATGTATTGTGATTACACCTCCGCCCGCACCCATTGGGGCGAGGCGGCAGGGCCACTTTGTGTTAAAGATTGTGGTATTATGATTACACCTCCACCCACACATATTGGGGTGAGGCGGCAGGGCCAGTTTGTGGAGAGATTGTGGCATTGTGATTACACCCCACCCGCACACATTGGGGTGGGCGGCATGGTTGCTTTGTGTAGAAATTGTGGTATTGTGGTAGTGGTTGTTATAGAGGATCCCCAACTTGAAATTTATAAATGTTATTGAAAGCTTTAAATGAATTTTTTATAGTTTTAACAGCTATTTAAGTTCTTTTTTTGCTTTCATGATTTGTCACATTCATGTTGTACCTCCAATCATTGAAGGGGGTGTTTGGTTTTCATACTAGTACTATTCAATATGTACTAACGTCCCTTTGCCGAGGGCGCTGCATCTTTAATGGATGCAGGTGGTTCCACAACAGGCGGCTTTGATCAGTGATAGCGGTACACCCTCTTCCCAGCTGACTTGGTGAGCTCCACTTCATTTCAGGGTCGTATATCTTTTGTTCCTTGTGTATTATGTTTTGAGGTATACCCGGGGCCTTGTTGCCGGCACTATCATAGTACTCTTTTGTATCTATTAGAGACTTCGTAGACATAGTGTGGATTGTACCTTGGTTATGGAAAAGTCAACTAATGATGTTGTAATTGTACCACATGTTCCACTTTAAACTATGAAAGTGTATGTATTTTGAGACTTATTAATGATGTAACTATTGGTAATGAACTGGTGTTAATCACATGACCTCCTTATTGTCTAATGAATGAGATAGATCTTACCTTTATTCATGGGTGAGTTTGGGTAGAAAATATTGTATAGGCTTGCTTGACTGGGTATCCCGGTTGAGCGCCAGTCGCGCTCCCCGAGGTCGGGGCGTGACATCTTTGCACTGAGAAATGTCTTTGCTTGTTGGGAGAGCTTAATTTGTAAAGTGCGTCTCCGCTTGTTGGGAGAGCTTAATTTGTAAAGTGCGTCTCCGCTTGTTAGGAGTGCTTAATTTGTAAATGTAAAGTAATCTTCGCCTGGGAGTGATTGTCTAAACCGTAATCATGCCTGAAGCTGCATGAACAAAATGTTAAAACATTTAAAGTAATAACAAATAAAATAAAAGCATGCCGAAGAGATACTCTTGACTGCAAAGCTAAGTTGTGGCCATCGATTTGCAGAACGTTGGTGATGAGGTTTGCGACTGTCTGTTCTGGCATCCGTTGTGATGGAGCGGTGATGCGAATTGCTTTGTTGGCGAAGTTTGCAGTTTGCTATATACAAGGCTCCAGCGAAGCTGATGTTCGATTTGTACAGGGCGCTCTAATCGATTGAGTTGACAATTTGCTATATACAAGACTTCAATTGGTGAAGCCAACGACTCGTTTGTATAGGGTGCTCCGGTTAGTTGAGCAGGTGGTTTGCTATATACATGATTTCAACTAGTGAAGCCAACAATTCATTTTGTACAAGGTGCTCTGATTGTTTGAGCAGGCGATTTGCTATGTACAAATTTTTCGATATTAGCTGTCTGATTCTGAGGTACTCCCTGCTGACCCTGCACTCAAAGAAAAATTCTTAGTGGGGGCGGGGAAGTTGGTTTGTGTCGACCACAGTGTTGGTTTGCCCCGACCTTTGACATGATTGTGCCGCGAGGTTCGGTAGATGGAACAAGTTACTGTATATATATTTTGTTTTAGAAAACATTTTGAAAATACTTTGCTTTTTAAGGCAAATGCCTTCGTTCCAGATTATGACATGTAATGAAAGGTCTTCACACGTGAGCGTATCTTATTGATTTTTTGTCATGTCGATGTCGATCTTCCTTGATGCTTTTGACAACGCGGCCGCTTGCTATCGCGACTGCGTCGTAATTGGAAATAATGCATTACAAGGTTTTGCTAAGGTTTATGACTAAACCCTTTCAGGTTGCCTACATATCCAAAACAGAATCAGGTCTGAACGTAGTTCGTGGATTATGGTAAAATATGATGGAGGTGACCTAGCCTGACTCAGGCATCCTATGTATCCAAATGAAATCAGGTCAAAGCGTAGTTCGATTACAACAGATGCAAAATGATGAGATTAAGAATGAAAAAGGCCGAGTCTATCTCAGACTGCCTACGTATCTAAATGGGATCAGGACAGAACGTAGTTCAATTACAAAGACGACTGAATTTGATGAGGTTGCCTACGTATTCCTTTATGAGAAAATCAAGTCGGTGTAGTTCCTGAGCAACATACGAAAGTGATATTTATTTTTTCAATTACAAGAGAAAGGGGTGAGAGAAACCGAACCCTATGTGGGTTGCCTACGTATCCCTTCATGGGAAATCAGGTTGAACGTAGTTCTGTTACATCAAAACCTAGCTCTATTTGTTTCCAAACATAGTATCTCTTGATTGCGTCTGAGTTGATGGGCTTCGTGTTGATTCTTCCATCCATTTCTGCCAAGATTAGAGCTCCACCCAATAGTGCTCGGTGAACCACGTAAGGACCTTGCCAGTTTGATGCGAACTTTCTTTTGGCTTCTTCTTGGTGGGGAAAGATTTTCTTCAAGACCAACTGCCCTGGTGCGAATTGGCGAGGCTTCACTCTCTTGTTAAATGCACTAGCCATCCTGTTCTGATATAGCTGACCATGACATACTGAATCCATTCTTTTCTCGTTGATGAGCATGAGTTGCTCCTGTCTGACCCGTATCCACTCTGCATTGTCCAATTTTGCCTCTTGAATGACCCTTAAAGACGATATTTCAACCTCTGCAGGTATCACCGCTTCATTGACGTATACCAATATGTGTGGCGTTGCCCCAGTGGATGTTCTCATAGTGGTCCGATAACCCAGTAAAGCGAAAGACAGTTTCTTATGCCATTGTCTGTGATTGTCCACTATCTTCAGTAGAATTCTCTTGATATTCTTGTTGGCTGCCTCAACTGCCCATTTATTTGTGGTCTATAGGTTGTGGAATTCTGGTGGACGATTCTGAACTTCTCGCAGATTTCTCTCATGAGGTTGCTGTTGAGGTTAGCGGCATTATTAGTGATGATAGACTTCGGTATCCCAAATCTACAAACGATGTTCTTTTGGAAGAAATCTGCCACTACCTTCTTCGTGACAGCCTTGTAAGTAGACGCTTTGACACATTTTGTGAAATAGTCGATAGGTACAAGATGAAGCGATGTCTATTTGATGTGGCTGGATCTATAGGTCCAATCACATCCATGCCCCATGCGGAAAACGGCCAGGGTGAACCCATTACGTTTAACTCATTTGGCGGAACCTGGATGAAATCCACGTGAATTTAGCACTGGTGACACTTCTGTACGTAGCGGATACTATCATCTTCCATAGTCATCCAAAAGTATCCAGCTCTAAAGATTTTCTTGGCTAATGTGAAATAATTCATGTGGGGTTCGCACGTTCCTGCATGTATTTCCTCCAGTAGTATGGTTGCCTCTGCAACGTCTACACATCTTAACAAACCTAAGTCTTAGGTCCTCCTGTACAGGACTTCCCCATTGAGGAAAAAGTGGTTTGCTAGCTTCCTGAGGGTTCGCTTTTGACCAGTAGTAGCATTCTCCGGGTACTCTTTGGTCACAAGGAATTCTTGATGTCGTAATACCATGGCTTACCATCTGGTTCTTCATCTACGTGGAAATAATAGGCGGATTGATCCCTGATTTCTACCTCGATAGGGTCGATGTAGTTCTTGTCCTGATGTTGAATCATAGATGATAGGGTTACAAGGGCGTCGGCGAACTCGTTCTGAATCCTGGGGGCGTGCTTGAACTCAATCTTCGTGAACTTCTTGCATAGCTCCTTCACGCAATGCTGGTACGGAAGTATCTTGACATTCTTGGTGGACCATTCCACTTGGACTTGCTGTATCAATAGATCGGAATCTCCTATGACCAAAATCTCTTTGACGTTCATGTCAACTTCCGTTCTAATTCAACCATATTATTGGTACAAGAGAATCTTATCTTTGCCGAGGTTGGATAATGCTGTCTAGATTCCAAAATTAGGACTGCCCCAATTCTGACTCCTTTGAAGTTTGCTGCTCTGTCAAAAAAAATTCTCCATCCGAGGTATGATTCTGCAATATCCTCTCTAGCAAATAATATTTCTTCATCGAAAAAATACGTAGTTAGTGGCTCGTAATCCCAATCTAGCGGATTCTCTGCAAGGTGGTCAGCTAAAGCTTGTCCTTTTATAGCTTTCTGAGTTATGTACACGATGTCAAATTCGTTGAGCATAATTTACCAATTAGCTAGCTTTCCGGTAGGCATCGGCTTCTGAAGATGTACTTGAGTGGGTTGAGTCGAGATATCATATGTGTAGTGTATGCTGACATGTAATGCCTTAGTTTTTGGGCAATCCAAGTCAGAGCGCAGCAAGTGCCTTCTATCAAATTATATTTGGCCTCACATGGAGTGAAATTTTTACTTAAGTAGTAGATGGCCTGCTCCATTCTCCCAATTTCTTCATGCTGTCCCAACACACAGCCGAAGGCGTTATCCAAGACTAACAAATATAGTAACAACGGCTTCACGGCTTCGGGGGGAACTTGCACTGGTGGATTTGGCAGATACTCCTTGATTTTGTTGAAAGCTTTCTGGAACTCTTCTATCTTTTTTGTGGTAGCATCCTACCTTTAGCAACTTGAAAATGGGCTCATAGATTACCATGGACTGCGCTATGAAGCGACAGATGTAATTCAATCTACCTAGGAAACTCATCACATCTTTCTTGCTCTTTGGTGGTGGAAATTCTTGAATGGCCTTGATTTTTGATAGATTTACTTCTATTCCCTTCCTTCTTACGATGAAGCCCAACAGTTTTTCAGTAGGGACTCCAAACGCGCATTTTGCCGAGTTCAACTTTAAATTGTACCTTTGTAGGCATTTGAAAAATTTCCTCAAATCATTCAAGTGCTCTGAACTCTTTCGAGACTTTATGATGACATCATCCATATACACTTCAATATCCTTATGAATCATGTTGTGAAAAAGGATCGTAATGGACCTCATGTTGGTGGTTCTTGAGACCAAATGACATGTATCTATAGCAGTAAACTCCCCAAGGTGTAGCGAAGGCCGTCTTCTCAACATCTTCCTCGTGCATCAAGATTTGATTCTATCCATCAAAATAATCCACAAACAACTGCAGTTCATGCTTCACGCAGTTATCAATGAGGACATGGATATTTGGCATAGGGAAATCGTCCTTTGGACTAGCTTTGTAGAGATCTCGGTAGTCCACACATATTCTGATATTTTCGTCTTTCTTGGGTACTGGGACGATATCTGCCAACCAGCTTGGATATTTGGTGGCCCTCATCACGTTCGCTTCTATTTTCTTGGTCACTTCTTCCTTTATCCTCAAACTTAAATCAAGTTTGAATTTCCTGGGTTTCTGCTTAACCGGAGGTCTGGTAGGATCGGTAGACAGTTTATGCAAGACAATGTCAGTACTTACTCCCGGCATGTCATCACACGACCAAGCGAATACATCGATGCACTATCGGAGGAACTCAATCAGTTTTTCTTTCTGCTCGGCCTCTAGATGAATGCTATTCTAGTTTCCTTCACTTCTTCTTTACTTCCAATATTGACCACTTTCATTTCTTTAAGGTTGGGCTTTTTCTGACTCTCCAACTGCTTGATCTTGTGTGGGAGATTGTCTGCCATCATACTCCCATCATACTCCTCGTAATTTGGGTCGTTGCGCTCGACAGTTTCGTTACATATCATAATCGAGGTATGCAGGTTTTTAGCATTTTGATTACTAAAAAGAAAAGCTAAGTATAAATGAAGCGGTAAATAAAGTTGCAATATTTGAGAAAAGGATTCTTTTTTATTTCATCAAAAGAGGAACATCTTAAGCGTTCAAAAGAGGCAAATGACAAAAAGGTACATACACAATACATGCCTCAATTGGCCGTGCGCTTTTCAAAAGAAAACTTTTACAGTTCCATACTACCAAGACTCCCCGTGAACCAAAAATGGACTGGCAGTCCAATTCTGCAGCTCTTCCCCTAGTTCAGAATCCTTGATAGTTGGTATCTTGATGTCTGTCCCTTTACAACATTCTTCAATCATATTCACGAACAGCTTTCCCATCCCCTCGATGATATCATCTTTTGATACTGAATTTTGACCCGGACTTGAAACATGCTCTGGCACAAAAACCTTTTTCCTGGAGCTAAAGGTACGAGCTTTCCTCTCTGGAGGCTGATATCCTATGCCGGGCCTTCCTTTCTGCCCATTATATTCAATTGGCTTTGTGATTCCGTCCGACCTGGCTCCCAGCCCTATTCCTAGCATGTATCCATATTTCATCATCTCCCTCATAGTCATCGTGGATCTATACGGTGACTTCATTCCCAAGTTTTGATCAGTCTTTTCCATTTTGTTAGTCTGCATGATTTTCACTCGTGGAAAGCAACTTCGTCTAGCCCTTCAATGAACGAAACAACATACTCTAAATAAGCGGAGTGACCCCACTCGCTATGAACTTGGTGTAAAGTGGATGGGACAACCCCTGCCATATGTATCCAGGGCCTTCCCAGCAGCAAGTTGCAGGTAGAGGAGATGTCTATTACTTGGAACAATATTGGAAATTTGACTGGCGCGATATGCAAGGCCATATAAATTTCTCCAATAACATCCTTTTACGAACCGTCAAAGGCCCTCACCCTCCCGTGGTTTTCCTTCCTCAAATGGATTCCTAACTCCTGTAGGGTGGAGAGCGGACAAATGTTGACTCCTGACCCTCCATCGACCAGCACTCGGGACACCACATTGTCCCCACATTTGATAGTGATATGAAAGCTTTTTTGTGACTTGTGCCCTCGATAGGAAGTTCGTCTCTTCTGAAAGTGATCATATTTGCTTTGACCATTTCTCCAATTATTGCGGCCAGCACCTCACTGGTGGTGTTACTTGGTACACTTACCCCACTTAGACACTTAGTACTTTCAATAGGGTGTCCTTATGACTGTTGGAACTTATTAACATATCCATGATTGATATATGTGCTGGAGTTTTCTTCAGCTGCTCCTCTATCAAATACTCTTTGTTTGACATTCTTTTCCAAAACTCGGCGGCTTCTGGGTCTGTTATATTCCTTCTTTGAATTTTCTCTTTTCCCAAGTTCCCTCGATTGACCTCTTCAGAAGCGTAGCATCTCCCAGACATAGTCATACCATGGGTTGTGGCAGAGTTTGTCATTTTGGCTATTCCTTTTTGCTAGTACGTCCAGTGGACGGTTTTGTATTCCCGACCTTCTTCGTCTCCTGTAGCAATGGCCGGTTGTCACTGATAGGTATGAACAGTCATTGTAGGTTTCACTTGTACTGTAATTATTGGAGCCTTTTGAGGAGGGATCCTGGCGGCTTCTGCATTTCCTATAGTGACAATCGTTCCCTTTAAGTCATACTCTTCGTCCAATGTGATCATGTTAACTCCCTAATTTCGGTGATTTGGCAGTGAATTGCGATTCACATTGGGTGGCACCATAGTGCATTGGATGGCTCCACTCTTCATCAGAATTTCAATCTCATTTTTCTCCGTAAAATAATCTTTAGTATCATGCCCATGCAGGTTGGAGTAGTACACACACCATTTTGTTGCATCAAGATACTTGGAGGGGTATTCAGGGACCCTTCCCTCAACTGGATGTATCAATCATGCCCTTCTCAATCTCTCGAACAATTGGGCCAGAGGCTCAGCAATCAGGTTATAATTTCTAGGACCCCTCTCTTTAAGTTGGAACGAGGGCGTGGTGTATAAGGCCGATTTTGGTGGGTAGTGGTTTGGACAGGAGCATATGGTCGTTGTGTGTTTGGGTTGTTGTTGGCTCGAGGAGGTTGTATTGTAGTTGAGGATGGTAATATGGCTTGGTGTTATAGACTGGAGCATAAGTGGGTATTG
The DNA here is from genome assembly GCA_002018475.1 of Nicotiana obtusifolia. NCBI lineage: Eukaryota > Viridiplantae > Streptophyta > Magnoliopsida > Solanales > Solanaceae > Nicotiana > Nicotiana obtusifolia. The sequence goes on along the minus strand of MCJB01029024.1, from coordinate 27,703 downwards.
GTGAATGATTGTTTGGGGAATAGAAAGTGTTTTCGTGATGTGGGTTGGATTGATAGTAAGCGACGACTGTTGAGACCTCCTCTTTCTTCTTCTTTCCACTACCAATTGACCGTGATTGGATGGCCTTGATAGTAAGCGACGACTGTTGTACTTTTCCAGATTTTATGTCCTCTTCTGAGAAATCTCCCATCTTGACTAGCTCGGGGAATATTTGTCCCATCATTCTATAATAGCCCAGGCCACCGCTTGTAGAAATTGTCCGCTTTGGAGCCTTCGCCCCTCACGGTTTTAAAACGCGTCTACAAGGGAGAGGTATCCAAGCCCTTATAAGGCACTCTTCGTTCTCCTCTCCAACCGATGTGGGATTTGCCTATACCAATGTGGGATTTTCCTAAGGCAAGCCTTTACACTCGTTTTCTCTATTCAACGGATCCTAGCAAAACTTGCAAGAGCCATAGTGAGCCTCAGAGCGAGATGTCGTCGCAGACTTCATCTACTCCTTCTCCACCAGAGGATATAAGAAGGCATCCAGCATCTCCAGTTCCTCCATCTGGTACTACAGACCAGGATATGCGGAGTGCGGACATAAAATCTGGAAAAGTACAACAGTCGTCGCTTACTATCAAGGCCATCCAATCACGGTCAATTGGTAGTGGAAAGAAGAAGAAAGAGGAGGTCTCAACAGTCGTCGCTTACTATCAATCCAACCCACATCACGAAAACACTTTCCTGGTCTGTAGTACCAGATGGAGGAACTGGAGATGCTGGATGCCTTCTTATATCCTCTGGTGGAGAAGGAGTAGATGAAGTCTGCGACGACATCTCGCTCTGAGGCTCACTATGGCTCTTGCAAGTTTTGCTAGGATCCGTTGAATAGAGAAAACGAGTGTAAAGGCTTGCCTTAGGCAAATCCCACATTGGTATAGGCAAATCCCACATCGATTGGAGAGGAGAACGAAGAGTGCCTTATAAGGGCTTGGATACCTCTCCCTTGTAGACGCGTTTTAAAACCGTGAAGGGCGAATGCTCCAAAGCGAACAATTTCTACAAGCGGTGGCCTGGGCTGTTACAGTAAACTTGGTATCAGAGCCGGTGCCGGACCGGTGGTGGGGCAAACCCAGTGGTGGGGCAAACCTCAGCGAGGACGCTGAGTCCCGGGGGGGTGAGTGTAAAGGCTTGCCTTAGGCAAATCCCACATTGGTATAGGCAAATCCCACATCGGTTGGAGAGGAGAACGAAGAGTGCCTTATAAGGGCTTGGATACCTCTCCCTTGTAGACGCGTTTTAAAATCGTGAGGGGCGAAGGCTCCAAAGCGGACAATTTCTACAAGCGGTGGCCTGGGCTGTTACAGTAAACTTGGTATCAGAGCCAGTGCCGGACCGGTGGTGGGGCAAACCCAGTGGTGGGGCAAACCTCAGCGAGGACGCTGAGTCCCGGGGGGGTGAGTGTAAAGGCTTGCCTTAGGCAAATCCCACATTGGTATAGGCAAATCCCACATCGGTTGGAGAGGAGAACGAAGAGTGCCTTATAAGGGCTTGGATACCTCTCCCTTGTAGACGCGTTTTAAAATCATGAGGGGCGAAGGCTCCAAAGCGGACAATTTCTACAAGCGGTGGCCATTCCCATCATCTTTTCAAAGTATATCCCTTCCTGGTCTCTGATCAAATACTTGGTTAATTCATTGTCGTCCAGTGAAGGTTGCACCTTGACGGCCTCTGACCTCCACCAACGTGCATATTCTTAGAACGAATCGGATGGTTTTTTCTGCAGGTTGACCAGTACGAACTGGCCCGGAGTGATCTCTGTATTAAGTTGAAAATGACTCATGAAGTCCACCGCTATATCTTGCCAAGTTCTTCAATTTTGCGGATCCTGTCGAGTATACTAGGTGAGTGCTTCTCCCATCAAACTTCTAATAGATAACTTCATCCTTAGCTTCTCATTCCTTCCTACTCTGACTAACTTGTCACTATATGCCCTCAAATATGCGTAGGGATCACCCGTCCCATCGATTCGAACTTTGGGGGTTTATACCCTGCTGGCATATTCACATCCGGATGAATACATTGACCTTCATGGTCCAAACTTTCACTTCCTCGAACAACTTGGAGGCTCTTCATTTGCTTTCTCAAAATTTGCAACTACTCAGATACTGACTCTTCTTCCTTACGCATGGCTTCCCTCTCCATTTCGGCGTATTGAACAATCTCATAAGGCACCCTGACAAAGACAGGTACTGTAAAGGTAGGTTCATAAATGGCATATACGAGGATAACATACCGCTCATGGATGGCGTTATGTGCCACAGGTATGTGCTTGTTAGTAGTAAAATTGACTCTGTCACGAGAAGGGGTGTGAGTTGCATTGGTGGTAATAGGTGGGTTTTGTGGTGTCTGAACATACTGTGGTACGTAGGGAGTGTGGATAGGGGATTTGGAGGATTTGCATGGGTCACTGGAGGTATGACTTGAGTGGTAGGAGCTAAAGTTGGGTTGTTTTGGCGTGATGTGGAAGGAAAGTGGTCAGGGATTGAATCCAAAGAAGGGAATCGAGGTGGTTGAGGGAGCGTTATCACAGCCAGGTGCGCTAGTTCCCTGATATGCTATACTTCCTCCCTTAGAGACTCCATTTCCTGGGCCATCTTGGCCACGTGTTCATCATTCCTGGTTTCGTCCTTTTCCCTCGATAGCCCCAGGCTGTCGGCTATGACCAGAGCATATTCAGTTGGGTTTTCTATGACTGACATCTTTCCCTTTGACATTATATGGTATGGTGGTTCCACCAGCTTTGGTTGACACAAACCAACTTTCTTTTCTTTTGGGGGAGAAATAATAAGGCAAAAGAAAAATAAGAAGAAAGAAAAAAAAAGGAACAAAAGTCAGTTTCTTCATTTATACAAGCAGGAAATCACACAGACATTTACACTTGATACATTTAGATCCGAAGCAATTTTGTTTTCCTTGATAATTTGGACTGATATAAGTGGGAACAAAGATTGCATCACTGTTTCACAGAACTGCATGGGCTCTGACAACTTGCCCTTTTGGAAAGTAAAAGAGAAAGCTGGGGATAAGGGTAAAAAGTGGGAAAGAGAGGGAAATCAACCAACTCTAATAACCATCCCCTGAGTAGTTTCCTATCTCCTCCTCTTCTTCTTCTGGCTCCTCTTCCGGATCCTCCTCCGGGTCTTCTTCAAACTTCTCCTCGTCATCGTTAAACTCTAACCCTTCGTCTAGATCTTCCTATGGCACTGTGCTAGACTCTATTTGGATGCACTCCACTACCCAGTCATCGTCTTTAGCAGGTGGAAACATATGATCGACGGATCTTGGGACCACTTGACGGTGCATCGAAGTGGTCACAAGTTAATGTGGCAGGATCTCATGGTAAATTTGCAAAGCAGCCACTGCGTCCTCTAACCAAGCTATACCCCCTCTTCTTGACCGGGCCAGCTCATCTTCCTCATTGATCCAAATGTAATACTTAGGAGTGCACCATGAGTTTTGACCCATAGGCATTGTGACCAAGTCGCTCCACTCTTCTTGGAGCCTTCTTATCTAGGGGATTGGAATCTTTCCATTGTACTCATCCTCGTATAACTTTTCCACAGAGGCACATCTTGGATCATCCCGAACTGTCTGAGGACCCGCAAGGGTGAATATGGTTGAATACCTTCAAGTCCGATCAGCTCAATGAAGTATTTCTGAGGAGTCCTCAAATTGCTCTTCCACCTAACTAGGATAGCTTCCAGTCGATCCATTCCCCACTCAGGTTTGTCAGCATTTCCCTCCACTCTTCTTGCCCATGTGGGGAGACCCAATGTCTCATTCTTTCATTGTGGCTGCAGATTATGTTACTGACACCCACAAAGTAGTCGATGGTGTCCTCTCACAGGAAGAAATGTTCAGTAGACCAGATCTGAAACAGAAAGTTACAACCTTTAAAGAAATCATACCCTCGTGCCATGCAGACAAAGCCCTCAACATCTCTATAATGACAAGGCCGGTCGTTTTGAGTATTTTAGCTCTGATCCCCTATTTATTGCCTCCTCTATGTTGTATTATGGTTATGTGACTTGTCGGGGGTGTTTGGTTTTGGTTTCGAAGTGAAATAGGATACATAGTCCCCCTAAGTCGGAGTCTTAAGTTGAAAGACTTGACCGTAGTTTGACTTTTTTGTAGATGACTCCAGAATGGAGTTTTGATGGTTTCAATAGCTCCATATGGTGATTTTAGACTTAGGAGCATGTCCGGATGTTCATTTGGAGGTCCGCAGGTTGTTTAGGCGTGGACTCTTAGAAAGTTGAAGGTTTTGAAGGTTGGGAAGTTTGATCGGGAGTTGACTTTATTGATATCAGGGTTGGATTTCGATTCTGGAAGTTGAATAGGTCCGTCATGTGTGTGCAAAATTTGAAGTCAATCGTAGTTATTTTGGTGTGAATCGGCATTGGTTTTGGAATTCAGAAGTTCATTCATAGGCTTGAATTAGGATTGCGATTCCAAGAATCAATGTTGTTTGATGTGATTTTTGGCCTCGAATAGGTCCGTTATGTGTTTTGGAACTTTTTGGTATGCTCGGACGGAGTCCCGAGGGCCCCGGGTGTGATTCGGAATGAATCCGGATTAATTTTGGACTTAATTTCATTACTGAAGTTTCTAGCCATCTAGTGTCATCACACATGCGGAGAGATTAGCCGCGGGTGTAGACTCGCAAAAGCGAGCAGTTGATCATGGAAGTAGAGCTAGCCTTGCCCAGCTAGGATCGCAGGTGCGATCTATATTCCGCAGAAGCAGAAGGGGCATTGCAGGAGTGGAGTTGTGTGAGCAAGCGAAGGACAACAGGTGCGGTCAAAACTCCGCAGAAGCGGGCTCACGGGTGCAAGACATGGTCCGTAGAAGCAAAATTTCTGGAGTTAAGTGGAATCCGCACCTGCGATAGTTTTTCCGCAAGTGCGACCCTAGGCCCGCAGAAAGGTCTTGTTCGAGGTTTGATTTTCATAATCCATTTTTGGACTTAGAGAGCTCGGTGTGAGGTGATTCTTCATGAGATTTTCAAGGAAAATATTGGGTAAGAATTCTTAACTCGATTTTGATTAGATTACACGAATCTATCATGGTTTTATCATTTAATTAGTGTCTTGAGTTGGAAATTTGGGGGAAAATTATGAAAACTTCTTAGGCTAAAATTTAGGGGATTTGAAAGGTGATTTGAGGTCAAATTTGAGTAGTTCTTGTATGGTTGGACTTGTTATCGAATGGGTGTTCGTATTTTGTAAATTTGGTCGGGTTCCTAGACGCAGGCGCTCAAATTACACTTTAATAAATAGTGTAAACGGTGGATGTCAAATATAATAACCCAACAAGGTTGGGGTCGAATCCCACAGGGAATAGGTGTGAAAAATTTACTTGATTAGCGTTTTACTCAACTACAGTCGTAATTTTCTCCAAGTAATTGTAACAAAAGTATGAATTGAACTTAGTTTTAAATAAAGTCTAATTGCAATATTGAGAATATAAATAATATGATTAAAGAAACCAAGGTTGTGTCCCCCTTAATGAAATGTAATGCTATTGATGTCAATATGATATATTTCTAACGGATGATTCTTTTTGATATGCAATTGATGTCTAAGTGACTACCCAATATTTCCCAATAGTTAGGTAGTATCTCCTCTTTATGATTTTTCCAAATATAAAAGAGTTGTGATTAAGAATAATCAATTTATGCCAAATAAAAACCCACTTATTCCTAAGCGATTTTATTAAACAAGGTTTAAAGCCTTGAGTCTTTGATATTTACTTCTACCGAATTCTACCCTGCTTTCCCAAGCAAAGATTGAATTTAATGGCGTTTGTTAATGTTTGCAACCACCAACAATAATTGAAGAATGAGAAGTAAATAAATATCAATCAACCGTTAAATATATATTCACTGTCAAACACCCAATAACATTACACCCATTTAGGGTCCACAACCTTAGTGTTTAGAATTAGCTACTCATACTAAAATCTGAAATCAAAAGAAGATTAATTGTCATAAAGCTTACAAAGTAAAAGATTATTGACCCAAAAGCTTCAAAGAGATAGGAATATTCAAGCCTTATACTTTTAGCTCCAAAGTCTGACAAGATAGCCCCCACAAAACCCTAATAGACCTATTTATAGACGCCCAAAAATCGAGACACACTTCGGGTCGAATCTGCCCTGAAGTTGGATATGCGACCGCCTTTCTGTCGCATAACAGAAATGTGGTCCGCATTTTTTACGTGTCTATCGCAGATCATGACCCCAGTCTTGCTTCACCGCATTCATGGTTTGCGGTCCGTATTGCAGAAATGCGACCGCATCTTGCGTCGCATTTTCTTCCTTCAGTAGACTTCATGCTTGGTTTGTGGTTCGCAAATACGTTATGCGATCGCAGAATCGACCGCATTCTTTACATTGAACTTCACCCAAGATTCTGTTGTGGTCTGCGATCTCTATGTAATCTGCGGTTCGCAAACAAGTTATGCGGTCGCAGATGCGACCGCATTCTTGACGTGAAATTTTGCCCAGAAGTCTGTCTTGATCTGCGATCTTGATGTGAAGTATGCGACTCGCATGTGATATTTGCAATCGCATTTCCACCTCTACGATGCTTTTCAGCTCTTTTCTTGTCTTTTTGTGGCTTTTTGAACTCTTTTCCATGCTCTTGGGCCCTTTCACCTCATACACTGCAAAAACACTAAAATTACATAAGTACCTAGGGAAATTGCATGTAAAACAAGTTGAAGTCTTAGCAATTAGTATCAAAATGTGCCGAAATTCTCCGGCACATCACAGGCCCGGGTTGACTTTTTATTTCATTGCAAATATCATAATTTTATTGTTCGAAATGGTTTCCTATAGTTTATACTTATAGTATGAAGTTGTTTTGGCTAGATTCGAGCTGTTTGGAGTTGGAAAATCAAGGGAAAGGCCTACTAGTGGACTGAGTTAGCATGATTTGAGGTAAGTGTCTTGCCTAACTTTGTGTGGGGGAATTATTCCTTAGCATTGGTGTTGTTTTGGATAACTGTGATGTGTGAAAGTCGTGTACGCAAGATGACGAGTGTGTGCACGGGCTAAATGTGGAAATTACCAGTTTTAGCTATGTAGATTCCTTTCATGCCTTGATTGAGTTACCTTAACATGTTATAGTCATCATTTCTAGTCTATTCTCGCATGTTCTACTTTGTCTTATCTCTTGCTTGTTAATTTCTCTACATGTTTAGTTGAAGTTCTTGTTTCCCTTATTTCGTATTCATTATGTAACTGTTGAATTCTTTACTTGAAGTTGTTATTCTTGGAATATCTTGCCGTTGAAAGAGGCATTGAGTTATAAAGGTCGTGATTTACATTGAGGCAACGTGTTAAGTTGTGAAATACTATTCTGTTGAGTTATTCACTTCCGGTTGTTATTATTGAGACTCTTGTGTACATTGTGACTGAGCCATGGGCTCTTTATTATGAAAACACTATTATTGTTGATTTCTTTGGCAGGTTGTGATATTGGGCACTTGAGGTGCGATTTGTGGTACGTTGTGACATTGATACGCATATGGTGATACAAGGTTTTGGGGTTGAAACGTATGCGGTAAGATAAGGTGGGCTTGATATGCGTGGCTAGTATTTGAACTACTAGAAGTCATGCTGTGTGATAAGGTGCGCTAAAATGCAGGATGCCATTTCGAAAAAAATTATTTTCAAAACTAAATGTAAAGGCTCCCACGGTGAAATAAGAAAAGATTGTGACTAGTTCTTGTGATTTGAGACTACGAGGCGGTAACTCGGTGGTGACTCTTGTTGGTATTTCTCCATTGTTGCACTTGTCTTTGGTTGGTTTTCTTAGCATATTATTGTTTGTTTTTCTCTGTGTTGCACTAATTGCTTTAGTTCTGTGTATCTAACCTTGATATGATATTTGTTGTTTTAATTTCATTATCGTCATTATTACACTGCCTTACACTTATTCAGTCTTCTTATTTGGGCCTTGACCTGACCTCGTCACTACTCTACCGAGGTTAGGCTTGGCACTTACTAGGTACCATTATGGTGTACTAATGGTACGCTTATCCATATCTTTTTGTGCAGATCCAGGTACCTCATACCAGCCCAAGCATTAGCGAGAGTTTAGCTACGTAGACTTCAAGGTATACCTGCCGGCGTTCGCAGGCCTCGGAGTTCCCCTCCACCTAGAGTATTCTATTTTCCTTATCCTTTATTAGATATTGATGTATAGGATTATGCAGTACTTCTATTTAGAGCTTGTGACTTGTATTCGCCGGGTCTCGGGAGTTGTATATACTGAGTCGCAGAGTTTATTTATTATAGTTGCTAAGTGGCGTTCGCAGGCCTCGGAGTTCCCCTCCACCTAGAGTATTCTATTTTCCTTATCCTTTATTAGATATTGATGTATAGGATTATGCAGTACTTCTATTTAGAGCTTGTGACTTGTATTCGCCGGGTCTCGGGAGTTGTATATACTGAGTCGCAGAGTTTATTTATTATAGTTGCTAAGTTTTTAGACTTATATTTATCATTTCAGTTACTTCTGCATGAATGTTAGGCTTACCTAGTCTTAGAGATTAGGTGTCGTCACGACATCCTACGGGGGGAAATGGGGGCCGTAACAATCTCAGCTAGCACTATCGGCACCAAAGTATCTTGAAGATTGTTGAATAAGGTCACCTGAACCACAGGTAATAGGTTGATGTTGATCCGACCCCTTCTATGCGGGAGGATCAATAGTCCCAACAGTGCCATCGAGAAAGTGATAGGCCTGAGACTCTCCCACATCACTTGGTCACATCGAAACTCTCTCGAATACCACTCGTAGCTTTTACGGTGCCCAAATCTGTCGAACAGCTGGTTGAGGCTCACCCATCCGTCCTCGATACTTCTGAGACTCCTACTATTGGCCAGGCCTAAAGCATCCAAGAACCGGTAACCGGGCATAGTAAATAGCAAAATTGGCTTCCTTCTGTTGAACGACAGCTCCATGAAACTCGTGACTTCCTCCAATGTTGGTACCAACTCACAGTCGGCAAATTTGAACACCACCTTAGCCGGATCCCAAAATTCTATCAATAGACGAGTGAGCACCCTATCTGCTCGGATGTTTAGCAAAGCGGTTAATGCCCCCAGATACGTTTGAACCTCATCTCTGTGTTCCCGGTGGATATTCTTCCACCACTACTTCAATTTCTGAGGTGGGTTAAAGAAAGATGTTTGGTAAGTGTTTGTTTTGAATCGTTAAGTGTCTTGTCAAGTTTGTTGGTCTTTCCACAGAAGTCATGTTGTTGTGTGCATGACCCGTTGACATTAGGGTGGCTTTCCTAATTGTGCATCAATGGCAAGGACCGACTTACCTAAGGTTTATGCAGCATGACCTATTTTTACTAGAGTAGAGTGTTTCCTACTTTTGAGTTGGACTAAAGGCTACGAGAAGCTATGTCGGTTGACCTGACAAAACCATTCTCTGAAACTAGAGAGTTTTGAAAAGAAGGTACGGAGAGGTGTAAAAGACAACCTCGTGTGCCTTCGTGTGTGATAGTGTACGGCCAAGACTCGAAAGGAACAAATGTGATGACAGTGTATATAAACCAATAACAGATAAGAGTGTAGCAGCAATAAGCATGATAATAAGCATAAAGAGCAAATAAAGTAGGTAAGCACGTAAATGTGAATCCCCGGCAGAGTTGCCATGTTGTTGCACCCTATTTTGCACAAGTCAAAACAAAATTCAACTTATGGTTCTCTATTGTTGATGAAAGGGAGTCGCCAACTAATATTTAAAGGTATACTAGGGTACCTATTTAATTACTAAGTCATATTCTTTATTAGTCTGTTAACCGATGAGATTATGGGTAAGGGTTCTTGTTCTTCTAAGGGGAAGGTGTTAGGCACCCCTTAAAATCTATCTGAGTTAGCTCCATAGGACTTAGACTAGGTTTGCAATTAATAATATATACTATGCCTTAATTAGTATTAAAGAGTACGACTTACGATATATCTAAAGGAGAGTATAATATTAATGAAAGGGATGTGAGACTTTAAAAATGATGTGAATTTATAAAGGAGTCTGAAAAAATATGTTAGTGGATATAATTGAAAGAGTTTTTGAAATATGTATATGAGTGGTTTATATTTATAAAGCATGTGGAAAGAGGTAATAAACACATGGTTTAGAGAATGGATGTTCATGTAACTCTAAGAGATGTTTGTAAGAAATTGAGCCTATGATATACCTTGATTTCTAAAATCTTAAATATTAGACTTAAGAAATCATTTGAAATCTTTGCCGAGCAGCAGCATTTTGGTTTTTGAAAGAGTCGATTCTCTTTTAGAAGGCTAGCATTGCGATCCGGACTGATTTTCCTCTTGAAAATGGGGCCGCTATTTTTGCTAAGTTTTTTTTTTTGGGGGGGGGGGGGGGGGGG
>MCJB01029024.1:0-14429 GCA_002018475.1 Nicotiana obtusifolia | reverse complement strand
GGGGGGGGGGGGGGGGGGGGATCATGACAAGATTTTACCTGACTGATGAAGGCTGACCATTGAAGGTAAAACCCATCGTCAAAGCTCCAATGTCCACAGGTCATTGCATTTGGCCTATGGACTTCGAATAATCATGATGAGGCTTTGAAATGTGCTCGTGCATGCTCCGATTTAACAGAACACTAAGGGAATTCGGAGATTGGAAGTTGCATCTTTGAGTCTAGGGTTTCAGATTAGGGGTTTCGAATTTAATCAACGAAAATGGAAATTGGAATCACTGGCCTCACAACCTAAGGACAAAACAGATGAATCTGTAAGTTGGATTTGAAAGAATGAAGAAGAAATCAGGCCAGCGGTGTTTTGAGCTTAGGGTTTCAAATTTTAATTGATGAGATAGGAAATAGCCGGCTGGATTTGCGGATAGAGAGACAGAAGAGATGATTCAGTGTGATTTCGAGTGACCTTGCACACATTTGTGTTGGTTTTGGAGACTGATGACTGATGGAGATGGAAGAAAAGAAAGAGGAAAGGGAAATGAGGGCGGCGGTCAAAAGGGGAAATGATTTAGGTTTAGGGTAATGGGAAGGCCATCTCTAGGGTTAAAGATGGGAGATGGAATCTGGGCCGTTGGATCTGATGATCAACGGCCTTGATAATTTGGTCATTTAGGATTTTTGGTGTTCGTTAGATTATAAAATTTGGACGGCGGAGATGAGATCTCTGGGGCGGATTTTAAAAATCAAAAGAAAATTAGAGATTAAATTTGAGTCGTTGATCAGATGGACCAATGGTTCAGATGCATGTGTGTTTGTTTTGTGAGTGATAAAGGAGGGTGATGTGACGTGAGCTCATTGGCTCAATTAAGGTGGCCAGGATTGCTATGTTGCAATGGAGATAGGGTATTTGGACTGGGTCAGATCCGTTTGGGCTTGGCATTTGGGCCAAATGAATTTAAAAAATGACCATCTTGTGTTTAATTAGAGATTTACAATTATTTTTGCCTTTTACCCCTTTTGAAATTAATTTAAATAAACCTAATAATTTTCAATAAAATATGGTAAAACTATAATTATTATATATTACTTATTATTTTAATTATTTATTTGTAAATACTTCATTTTCTAAATATTAACACTAATTTCGAATTATTAACATAGTAGTCTAATTTACTCGAAATTAAGGAATAATTGATTAGATTAAATATAAAGCCTATATGATGTAAATGTTATTTTAATAATCTTAAAAATAGTAAGTATATTTGTAATTACATAATATTAATACTACATGATTAATTTCAAAAACTAAGACTTAATTAATTTGTAAAATATGTATTTATTACTTAGAAAATACTTCAAAAATATTTATTGTAAATCATTAAGTATAAATAAATTAAATTTATAAGGAAGGGTCAAAATTGGCCGTCAACAGCATGAGTACACCACAATGGTACCCAGTAAGTGCCAAGCCCAACCTCGATAGAGTACTGACGAGGTCAGGTCAATGCCCTACTGGAATATATAAGAAAAACTGTACAAGTTTATGGCAGTGTAGTAATGATAGCAATAAAATTGAAACAACAAATAACATATAAAGGTTAGCTACACGGAACTAAAGCAAATAATGCAACATGAAAAAAACTAGGAATGATATGCTGAGGAAACAAAACAACCAAAGACAAGTGCAGCAATAGAGGAATACTAACAAGAGTCACTACCGAGGTACTGTCTCGTAGTCTCAAATCACAAGAAACTAATGATGATGAAAAATAATATGTTAAGATAACTCAATTAAGGCGTGAAAAGAATCTACATAGCTAAAATCGGTAAATTTTCACATTTAGCTTGTGTACACACTCGTCACTTTGCGTACACGGCTTCCACACATCACATTTATCACAAAACAACATCAATTCTAAGGGGTAATTGCCCCACACAAAGTAAGGCAAGACACTTACCTCAAAACACACTAACTCAATCCACTAGTAGGCCTTTCTCTTGATTATCCAACTCCAAATGCCTCGAATCTAGCCAAAACAACTTCATACTAGAAATATAAACTATAGAAAACTATTTCAAACAATAAAATTACGATCTTTGCAAAGAAATAAAAAATCAACTCAAAAAGTCAACTCGGGCTTGCGTCTCGAAACCCGACCAAAATTACAAAATTCGAACACACATTCGATAACGAGTCCAACCATACAAGAATTACTCAAATCCGACCTCAAATCGCCTTTCAAATCTCCAAATTTTAGCCTAAGAAGTTTTCACAATTTTTCCTCAAATTTCCAACTTAAATCACTAATTAAATGGTGAAATTAACAATAGATTCATATAATTTAACCAAAATCGAGTTAGGATTTCTTACCCCAATGATTTTCTTGCAAATCTCCCGAAACATCGCAACAAACCGAGCTCTGTAGGTCCAAAAATGGATTATGAAACTCAAACTCTCGAAGACCCCTTTTCTACCCAGGGACTTCGCATCTGCGGCCTTTTAGTCGCACCTAAACTCTGAGGTGTGGTTCCCACTTAAACTTTGATATTCTGCTTCTGCAAATAATTGCACGCACCTGCGAGCCCGCTTCTGTGAAAAAAGCAACCGCACCTGCAGTCCTGCCCAATGGCCTTTCCCAAATTTTGCTTTTGTGGAAGAAATGTCCGTGCCTACGGAGGCGCACCTGCGCCCTGGTGTCCGCACCTGCGAGCCCAGCCCTAGGCTCTCCTTTTCACTTCTGCACTTCACCTTCCGTATCCGCGAGTCCTCACCTGCTGTTAATCCCTCCGCAGGTGCAATGACACCAGCAGGCCTGGGACTTTAGCAACATGATCAAACCAAAATTTGTTCCGAATTCAATCCAAATCACACCCGGGGCCCACGAGACCCCGTCCATATGAATCAATAAGTTCCAGAACACATAAGGGACTTACTCGAGGCAAAAAATCACATCAAATAACATAGAATCTACGAATCGCAACCCAATTCAAGCCTATAAAACTATGAACTTCCGAATTTCAAAACTAATGTCGATTCATACCAAAACGACTCCGATTGACTTCAAATTTTTCACACAAGTCATAAATGACATGACGGACCTATTCCCACTTTCGAAATTGGAAACCGAACCTGATATCAATAAAGTTAACTCCCAGTCAAACTTTCCAACCTTCCAAACTTTCAACTAATTCTCGCCGAAACGACCTACGGACCTCCAAATCAACATTCGGACATGCTTCTAAGTCTAAAATCACCATACGGAGCTATTATTACCGTCAAAACTCTATTTCGAAATCGTCTACCCAAAAGTCAAACTACGGTCAACTCTTTCAACTTAAAAAAATATGATCTAAAACATCTGATTGTATGCTTATTGGGTATGCTGAAAGTAGTGCAGTATAGATTTTTAGTAGTTAAAAGTGGTGTGATTGAACACAATACTATTGTTGAAACAAAAAATGCTGAATTTTTTGAAAATATTTTTCCTTTAAAATTTGAGAATATTTCTCATGCTCCTACTATTCCAAGTAATAATATTTCTCATGTTCCAATTATTCAAAATGATTTTGAAAGTGAGGACTTAAGAATAAGTAAAAGAACAAGGAGACAAAAATCTTTTGGCAATGATTTTTATACTTATCTTGTGGATAATGATCCTGTAATACCCCATAAATTCGGACTAGGTAAATGAGTATTAATTTGATATTTTAGACATGTGAAATCCTATCTGTATGAGTATAGGTGGAAGTAGTTGTATTGGAATCAAGACGGAGAGTGAGGCGCATAAGATTCGATAAAATCGACTAAGTTTATGAAAGTTCTGTTTTCCAGCAGGATTTCGTGAAAATCTGTTAGGAATTTGGAAAAACTTAAAACATGAAAGTTGTATACCTTTGAAAGACCTTTCCAATTATATATTATGCAGCCCAAACAGATATCTGTGCAAAAGGTTATGTGTATTTTACTGAAAAATGCACAGTATGCATGCCCGGGTGCACACCCAATTGGTCCCGTGCGCGGACGTGCACTTGTGGCAGTGCTATTGCCCTTGCTGCACGTTCAAGTGCGTTTTTGGGCCTTCAGCTACATGGTAGCTCACTCGGGGGGTCGTTTTAAAAGTCCTACTTCGTCCCCCACACCCCAAAACACAACAACTTGCTCTAGAAAGGGAAGCTCTCAAGAACCTAACTAATTCCAAGGTCCCTCCACCATCCAAGATAAGTTATAGTGGTGATTCTAAGCTAATTTCAATTCTCCAATACCTTATTAACATGGGTAAACCCTTCAAATCATTAGATATTTGATTGGGACATCATTGTTGAGAAAAGAAACCTTAGAACTCGAATTCAAGAGGATTGAATGTCAAAAGGTAATATCTTCAACCTCTAATTGATTATAGCATCGGATTAATGATTATAGACTCTCAGTTCATGAGATATGAATTGATGGGTTAGATAGAAAAGCATGAACGGTTAAGGTTTGGGTTGTTGATTGTTGATTATTGGTTAAGGTAGTTGTTTATCTTATGGGTGATAAAGAATGATATTGATTAGAAATTTGAGATTTTAGAATATATCTAGGAGCAAGAGAATGTGTTGTTGGATGTAGAAACACCATTAATGCGGGTTATGAGGCTTTACGCCCATAAGGTGTTTGATAAAATGTCTAATTGACCAAAATATGAGTATTATTGTTAATATGGAATCCCTTTGACTTGTATGGATATAGATTAAAGTTGAAAGGGTTAGCGAATGTTGTATTATGCTCAAGAGCAAGAAGTTACGGTATGTGAGGCTAACTATCTATGTATAGGAATGTTTATGATTCTCCCTACACTACGTTTCTTTTACAAAATTGCATCAGATATAGTTAAGCCTAGTTCATTGAATAGTTGCAGAACTAGCTTCATAACTCGTTCATGACTTTTATTCTGAACGTTTTGAGCTCAGTACATAATCAATATAGACTTGGATTTGATGCCCATGAGTCTCAGTCTAGATTACTCAGCATATCATAAACAATTGAAGTTTCAGTTTTCATATTCAATTCAAGAATACATGTCTTAGTCTAGTCCTATTCACTATTCCAAAATCATGTAACTCAATATGATTCAGTATTTCAGCATCACATATTACAGTATGATTCTGAGTTCCTGAATTTAAATCCCTGAATCTTGAACACATTTGGGCCTAAGGCCATAGTTTATGCATGTCTGGGCGTGAGGCTGTAGTTTATACTTTATGCAATTTTGGGCCTGAGGCTGTAGTTACGTATACGTATACTTAGGCCCGAGGCCGTAGTTTGTGCACATATATATATTGGGCCTAAGGTCGTAGCTTATTCAGATAAACAGGTGGTTCATCATTCAGAAGAGAGTATTCATACATTTACTTCCTTTGTTCAGTTTAGTTATCAGTTATCATTTCAGTTATCAGTTATCACTTCACCTTCAGTTTTGGGAGTTATCATTTCAGTTATCAGTTATCTGTCATCAAATATTAGTTATCACTTTAATTATCAGTTATTAGTTTTCAGTTTCAGTTTCAACATTTATAGTTTTTTCTTTCATTTGCTTTACATACCGATGTAATTCAAATGTACTGGCGTCCCTTTCACCTGGGGACTGCATCTCATGATGCAGGTAACGATTTACAGGTTGATGATTCAGAGAGCTAGGATTCTCGTACCATCTATTTGGTGATCCCTAGTTCTTTCGCGGCATTATCAATACTTTACAGTCTTTCAGTATTTATAGATACTTAGCGTTTCAATACTTTAGAGGCTTCATAGACAAGAGTAACAGTTAGACAGATCCGCGGGCTTTTTCCATTAAGCAATGTTGGCTACAATTATGTTTCAGACTTATATTAGTGTTTTCACACTTGATTGATGTCATTCAGACTTTCAATATATCAGCATGCGTTAGTTTATCTTCTGCATTGAGTATGTCATGATATCACATGTTGATTCAGCTAGCCGGTTGGTTCGCTCGGTCACATCTAGTCAAGCACCGGGGGCCGTGTTATGTCCAGGCCCAGGTTCGGGGCGTGACAGATCCTTTGACATATTCTGAAGCAATTTCTTCGTTTGATGCCTCATTTTAGAAAAAACTATTGATGTAGAAATAAATTCAATTTTACAAAATAAAACTGGGATTTTAGTTGATTTACCTCTGGGAGCTAAACCCATTGGTTGTAATTTTTTTAAGAAAAAACTCAATCCATATGGTTCCGTTGATAAATATAAAGCTAGATTTGTCATAAAAGGGCTTTACTCAAAAGCAAAATGTTGATTATTTTGATACTTATGCTCCTGTAACTAAATGTTTTCTCAATTCGTGTTTTACTTGCCTTGGCTTCTATTTATGAATATTTTATTCACCAAATGCATGTTAAAACTGCATTTTTAAATGGTGATTTAGAAAAAAAAAATTATATGGAGCAACATGAGAGTTGTATAGTGTCTTTGTGAAACCCCATGTTAAGTTTTGGAGCCAAGCAAGTTGCAAAATAAAGGTCGGCGAAAGTTGTCATAAATTTCTCTAATAAATTTTCTAAACTTTAGGTCAAATGTATCAGACCATTTCTCCCAATATATAGATATTTATGAGACCCACGACCTACCGAATCGAAGCTTTACGCGTCTAGTTTGCAACCAAAAAAAAACCTCACATCAAACCGACATCGAAGTAAAAAGTTATGATCGTTTTACTGCAGACTATCCGGGCTGAAACCGGGTCGGGTCAAGCAAGTTGTATAAGTCGGCAAGTTAGACTTTTTAGACCTAAAAACAGTTCTCTTTCGTTCTAAAACAGTAAGCAAGCTTAAGAGAAGGGTCCATGATGTCCTTGAGCGATTAAGGTGCGTTTTTAACGATTTCTACCGTTAAAATTTGTCCCCGTGCCTAGAAACGTAATCTCTACGCTTTGCAATCGTTTCCCCCTTCTATTAGCTATGTTTGGAGCTATTCTTAGAAGATAGGAATTTGATATCCTTGCTGGTTTTTCAGGTTTTATGCTTGATTTTGCAAGGTAATCATCTTGGAACTCTTTTATGATCGTTTTTACAAAGTTCTACGGACGTTTCGTCGAGTTAGGGTTATATGGCAAAGCTGCCGATTTAAACTCAATTATGAACTGTTTATAGGTGCGTATTAGCTGCATATATATATAGTGTTTGCGAAGATTAGGACGTAAGGAACAATTTCTCTGAAGGAACTACAAGCAGTCGGACGTTCGTTGGAAAGGTATGTTAAGGCTAAGCTCCGTCCTTCTTTTTAGCACGAATTCTGGGAAATTCCTTAGACATCAAATGTGGTATTTTACTATTTTATTGTTAGAAAGACCTTGTTTGAAAGGCATTGGGATTGTAGCTGGAGTATTTTCATGATGCTATTAGGTTGATATTCCACTCATTCGGTTAAATAGGGTCTTCGACATCTATATATGTCATTTTGTCGGCTTTCTTTACTATATGTCTAGATATATGAATTCTTATTCATCTTTGGGTTGTTTGACTAAATAAAAAAAGATCTAAAAGTCGAGTTAAGTTTTCAAGCTTATTCAAAAGAAAGAAAGCGTACAAGGTTCCACGAAACAATTGTATGCGATACGAATGTGATTATGAGATCATGAGAATAAGAGTACCTATGAGCCAAGATTGGCTAAGTTCTTGTTATGACCTACTATGTGCATACAAAGTTCATATCATACATAGCATATTATGCATGGACTCCGAGCTATAATCGGAGGTAAAGGGCCTATTTGCCCGAAAAGCTATATATATTGTACAGATGGCCACAGGTTGGCAATATGATACCGGTTAGCTACCGGAAGAGACCGTCATTGCTAGCATTTGGTTGGGTATGTCATGCATTTGCATTACTATATATGTAGTCACGACATAAGATTACACGAACATACCATGCATATTTTATTATTATGAAGTCGGATGTCGACCATGGAGGCTATCAGAGTTTCAGTGTCAGGTGTTATCTCTAATACTTTTTTTTTACATCAGCTATGTATGACTCTACTGCCTGCCTTACATACCAGTACATTTTTATTCGTACTGATGTCCCGTTGCCTGGGGACACTGCATTTTTGTTTCGTGCATGCAGGTCTAGATAGGGACTCTGATCGACCCCTCCGCTAGGAGTTCGAAGTTCAGCTGTGAGTTGGTAACCTCCACCTCTTCCTGGAGCTTTCCTAGAATGGTTACTTTTGTTGTACAGTTTGAGTATAGTCGGGGCCTTGTCTCGACAGTGCTTGTGACACTCTTAGAGGCTATTGTGGACACAGTATTCTGGGTTTCTTTCTTTCTTTTTTTGTGTGTAGCTTTCGGTTTCTAGCCCATAGGCTTGGCATGTATATATATGTGTGTAGGCATGTATGTCTCCAATCGCGGCCTCGTCGGCCAGCTAGTACTTTATTGTTTTGGCTCGCCTACCATTGTTATATGGCTTATTATTATGCAGGTCATGACCTTAGTGGTCCAGACTTAGCATTTCAGAGGTTGTGCTGCCCGATCTGTTGGGCCCTCAGTTTAGTTAGCTAGTATGTTTAGTGGCTAACTCGATTGAATATAGTATCGAGTGCCAGTCGCGCCTCCCCTAGTTTGGGGCGTGACATAAAGCTCCACCCGACAACACTCGGCGAACCACTTAAGGATCTGCCAATTCAGTGTGAACTTTCTTTTGGTTTATTCTTTGTGGGGGAAGATTTTCTTCAGAACCAATTGCCCCAGTGGAACTAGCGAGGCTTCACCCTTCTGTTAAGTGCACTGGCCATCCTATTATGATATAGCTGACCATGGCATACTGCATCTATTCTCTTTTTGTCAATGAGCGTAAGTTTCTCTTATCTGACCCATATCCACTTTGCATCGTCCAACTTGGCCTCTTGGATGATTCTTAAGGATGGTATCTCGATCTCTGCGGGTAACACAACTTCGGTGCCATGTACTAACATGTACGATTGATGCAGGTCAACCTGATCATGATACGTTTAAACCTTCAAGACCATTCACGAGAAGTCAAGCTAAAGAGCTTCATGATGCACATTTGATNGGTTGTGCTTCCTGATCTGTTGGGCCCTCAGTTTAGTTAGCTAGTATGTTTAGTGTCTAACTCGATTGAATAGAGTATCGAGTGCCAGTCGCGCCTCCCCTAGTTTGGGGCGTGACAAACTTGGTATCAGATCAGGTCGTATCCCAGGGAGTCCACAAGCCGTGTCTAGTAGAGTCTTGCTTATGGGTGTGTTGTGCACCACACTTATAATCAGGAGGCTATGAGGCATTTAGGAATGGTTACGTTTCTTTCAATTAATAGATCGTGCTATAGAGCCAAGTTATAAGAACATATGAAATCTGAATCATGCTTTGTGTTTCTTATCTAACAGGCTACCTACGCTCAGGAGATGGCACAGCGAGAGATAGGCATGGATCCGGGGGAAGGTACCAGTCGTTCCCCACCAGGTCAGAGGGATGGATTTCCCTTAGAGGCACACAGTGAGTCTCCAGTACCCCTAGTTTCAGTTTCCCCAGCCCGTGTTGGAGCCCCGATAGATGCAGTACCCATAGCCTCACCAGTTCCATTAGTACCTATGGCAGCTAGAGACACGGGACCTCCAGCACCTGTTGTCCCCCCATTAGAGACTGGAGAGTAGGAGATGAGGGAGGCAGTTCAGTTGCTGACTAGGATGCTTTCTATTCATGAGCGACAGCTAGAGTCGGGAGCAGATTCCTGGAGAGATCGGACAGGAAGCTCGACGGTACGAGAGTTTCTTCACTTGGCCCCCCCCATTATTTACAGGATCCAGTTCCACTGAGGATCCCCAGGACTTTATAGACCAAATGTATAGAGTATTGAGGGTGATGCATGCCTCTGTCACCGAGGCTGTGGAGTTGGCTTCTTTTCAACTATGTGATGTAGTTGTCCTATGGTATGAGGCATGGGAGAGATCTAGAGGACCTAATGCTCCGCCAGCAGAGTGGGAGGACTTATTTGAGGATTTTCTAGCCCATTATTTGCCCAGGGAGGTTCGGGAGGCCCGTCTTGACCAGTTTCTTAACCTGAAGCAGGGGGATATGAGTGTGAGGGATTATAGCCATAAGTTTAATTCTTTGGCGAGGTATGCACTAGATATCGTACGTACCATGCGGGCTAGAGTTCATCATTATGTGGATGGTTTGGGGGATCATCTGATTAGAGATTGTAGGGTAGCATCCCTATCGGATGATGTAGATATTTCCCGCATACAGGTTCTTGCTCAGACTACAGAGGACCTTTCCCGTCGGATTCGTGATACTCGTAGGGATAGAGAGCAGAGTAAGAGGACTCGTACTACAGGGTTTTATAGGGAGCCACGGGGTGATCTTAGGCCCCCACTCCATCGATATCCACCTCGGTCAGCAGGCAGTTTCCCACCACAGATGCAGGGTCAACGGTTTGATCGATATATTGAGTCAGGACATGGGCAGAACTCAGGTCAGCCTGAGGGCCGTCGACAGGAGCGTTCCGCACAAATGAGACAGCCTACTCCTCCATGTACTCAGTGCGGTAAGCTACACACCGGGCAGTGTAGACAGGGTTCGAGTGCATGCTATCATTTTGGGCAGACAGGACATTTTATTAGTCGGTGCCTAGGGTTAGGGAGAGGTCGACCAGCTCAGCCTTCAGGATCCACAGCAGCCTCTTCGCCCTCAATCCGTGCTCCCCGACCAGGTCCACAGTCTACTCAGGGCCGTGGTAGGGGGAGAGGTGGAGGAGACACCTCAGGTTCTAGTGATGGCCAGAACCGCTTTTATGCATTCACAGGCCGACAGGATTCAGAGGCATCCCCAGATGTTGTCACGGGTATATTGACAATACATTCTTATGCCATTTATGCATTGATAGATCCTGGTTCTACATTTTCATATGTTACTCCATTTATTGCTGGTAAGCTTGACATGAGATCTGAGTTGTTGCCACAGTCAGTTGAGGTGTCTACGCCAGTTGGCGACTCTATCGTTGCTAATCATGTCTATCGAGGTTGTACGGTGTTAATTAATGACCGTCCAACCTCTGTTGATTTAGTTGAATTAGTTATGTTAGACTTCGATGTCATTATGGGTATGGATTGGTTGGCAGCTTGTTATGCCAATATTGACTGTCGTGCAAAGTTGGTCCGATTTCATTTTCCTGGCGAGCCTGTCCTTGAATGGAAAGGTAATGCAGCTACGCCCAAGGGTAAGTTTATTTCTTACCTTAGGGCTCGGAATTTTATTGCTAAAGGCTGTATATACCATCTGGTTCATGTCAGGGATATGGATAAGGAGCCAGTGACTCTTCAGTCGGTTCCTATTGTGAATGAATTTCGGACGGTATTCCCTGACGAGCTTCCATGAATCCCCCCCGAAAGGGAAATCGATTTCGCTATAGATTTGCTTCCTGATACACAACCTATATCCATTCCTCCCTACAGAATGGCTCCTGCAGGGCTAAGGGAATTGAAGGAACAACTAAAGGACTTGCTTAATAAAGGCTTTATTAGGCCAAGTACATCACCATGGGGTGCTCCGGTGCTCTTTGTTCGCAAGAAAGATGGCTCCTTGCGGATGTGTATTGACTACATGCAACTAAATAAAGTCACTATCAAGAATAAGTATCCTCTTCCACGAATTGATGATTTGTTCGACCAGTTACAAGGTGCCAAATGCTTTTCGAAGATCGACTTGCGATCCGGTTATCATCAGCTACGAGTCAGGGATACTGATATCCCAAAAATCGTATTTAGGACGAGGTATGGCCATTTTGAATTCCTTGTCATGTCTTTCGGGCTTACAAATGCCCCGGCAGCCTTTATGGATCTTATGAATCGGGTATTCAAACCATTCTTAGATGAATTTGTTATTGTGTTTATTGATGACATCCTGATATATTCACGATCGAAGCCGAGCATGCGGACCACTTGCGAGCTGCATTGCAGACTCTCCAAAACTACAGGTTATATGCTAAATTCTCTAAATGTGAATTTTGGCTAACTTCTGTAGCATTTCTTGGTCATGTTATTACCGGCGATGGTATGGTGGATGGACAAAAGATTGAAGCTGTGATGAGTTGGCCAAGGCCCTTGAACCCGACAGAGGTTCGTAGCTTTTTAGGCTTGGCAGGATATGACCGAAGGTTTGTGGAGGGATTTTCCTCTATCTCTGCACCATTGACAAAACTGGCACATAAGGGAGCTAAGTTTCAGTGGACTGAGGCATGCGAACAAAGTTTTTAGGAGCTAAAGAAAAGGCATACGACAGCACCTATCTTGACTCTTCCGGATGGCACCGAGGGTTATGTTGTATATTGTGATGCCTCGAGAATTGGCCTAGGTTGTGTTCTTATGCAGCATGGTAAGGTTATCACGTACGCCTCTAAACAGTTGCGAAAACATGAACAGAACTATCCTACGCACGATCTTGAGTTAGCCGCAGTTGTCTTCGCCCTAAAGATTTGGCGGCATTATCTATATGGGGTTCATATTGATGTTTTCACCGACCACCAGAGCCTTCAATATTTATTTAAACAGAGGGAGCTGAACCTACAACAAAGAAGATGGCTAGAATTACTAAAGGACTACGATGTTGATATTTTATATCATCCCGGCAAAGCTAATATTGTTGCTGATGCCCTTAGCCGGAAGTCCATGGGAAGTCTAAGCCATGTTGAAGCTGATAAGGTCAAGATGACTAAATATCTATGCCAACTAGCTAATTTGCAGGTGCGTTTTGTGGACGTAGAGGGTGGACGCATTCTCGTTCAGAATACAGCAAAATCTTCTTTTGTTACTGAAGTGAAAGAGCGACAGCACGAGGATCCTGAGCTTATAAAACTGAGGGAAAGTATTCCACAGCAACGACAACCTTTATTTGAGTTAACTGGAGATGGAGTCCTTAGATACCAGGGCCGCTTATGTGTACCGACAGTTGGAGAGCTCCGCGCCAAGATTCTTTCGGAGGCCCATTATTCTAGATATGCAGTTCACCCCGGAGCGACAAAGATGTATCGGGACCTTCGACAGATCTATTGGTGGAATGGGATGAAAAAAGATATCGCGGAGATGATAGCCCAATGTCCCAATTGCCAGCAAGTTAAAGCCGAACATCAGAGGCCTGGAGGCCTAACTCAGTATATTGAACTTCCATTATGGAAATGGGACATGATAAATATGGACTTCATCACTGGTTTTCCTCGCACTCCAAGGAGGTATGATTCCATTTGGGTAATTATTGATAGGCTTACAAAATCTGCTCATTTCCTGCCAGTCAGGACGACATATGCAGCCGAGGATTATGCCAAGCTTTACATTCGAGAGATTGTTCGCCTTCACGGAGTACCATTGTCTATCATCTCTGATCAAGGGGCTCAATTTACAGCACATTTTTGGAAATCTTTTCAGAAGGGTCTAGGAACACAAGTAAATCTTAGCACTGCTTTTCATCCACAAACTGATGGACAGGCAGAGCGTACTATTCAAATAGTTGAGGATATGTTACGTGCCTGCGTGCTAGATTTTAAAGGAAGTTGGGATGATCATTTACCTCTTATTGAGTTCGCTTATAATAACAACTTCCAAGCTAGTACTAAGATGGCCCCTTACGAAGCACTATACGGGCGGAAGTGTAGGTCACCGATCGGTTGGTTCGAGGTCGGGGAAGCAGAGTTACTAGGTCCTAATTTAGTCCAGCAAGAAATGGAAAAGGTAAAACTTATTAGAGACCGGCTCTATACGGCACAATGTCGGCAAAAGTCTTATGCAGATGTTCGACGACGACTTTAGAGTTTGATCTAGGAGATTGGGTTTTTCTAAAAATATCGCCTATGAAGGGCGTCATGAGATTTGGAAAGAAGGGGAAGCTCAGCCCCAGGTATATTGGACCGTATAAGATTATTCGAAGAATTGGTAAGGTGGCGTACGAGCTTGATTTGCCTTCAGAATTGGGAGCAGTCCATCCTGTGTTTCATGTATCTATGTTGCGAAAGTGCATTGGAGATCCTTCACGTATTACACCCATGGAGGATATCCACATTGCTGAAGACTTATCTTATGCAGAGGTACCAATAGCTGTTTTAGATCGGCAGGTAAGAAAGCTTCGAACTAAAGAAGTGGCTTCCGTGAAAGTGTTATGGCGAAATAACAACATCGAGGTAATGACCTGGGAAGCTGAGGAGGAAATGAGGAAGAAGTATCCCCACCTATTTACAACTTAAGATGAGTCACATTTAAATTTCTTAATGCGAAATAGCTATACGAAGCCTAGTAGTTGTAATCTACAGAATTAGATATATGCTCTGCAATGTAACAAATACAGCCTTGTAAATAACGCATTACTGGAAAAAGAAATGAAACCAAGGAATTGACTTGACCCATTCGCGGATGAATGTTCTTAAGGGGGGGGGGG
>MCJB01029023.1:78861-164169 GCA_002018475.1 Nicotiana obtusifolia | reverse complement strand
TTCTTTTTCTTTCTTTTTCATCATCAAAATTTCTTCTTTCTTATTTTTCAACCTCCATACACATTATTCATCCGCTAGTGATTTTTTTTTTCAATGTAACTTCACATAGCCAACAAGTTCTTTCTTTGTTCCATTTTCTCATAAGACAATCCCTCTAACCGCCCTTACTTCTTCTAGCGACTAAGTGCTTTCGGAGGTCAAGGTTCAATTAAGGCTAAATTCAAGAATAAAATAAAAGGAATGGCTTGTAATGTAGGTACACAAAGAAAGAGGCTCATAGGCTAAAAAAAAAAAATTTATATTCGATGCGACAAGCACATCCAAAATCAAACAAAGAAGTGCCTATATCATTTCTTAGATTGTCCCAACTTACAATTTCGTTTTAGTTAACACACGGGGCAAGTTCTAGACTATATAAGATAACACAGAGAATCAAAAACCTTACTCGCACAATGCACATGATTCACTTACAACGGTTTTGTTCACATGTCGAGTTAAGCAAACATATTTACTTGAAATAATTAAGCAATAAATACACTTGATGTGAAGCAAGTCAACTATTGAGAAGGGATGTCACAAATTGGGTTGTTTTCCTTTGACTTATAATTTAATTTACTGGGAAATGGATCATGTGTCAAAACTTATCGTACTAGCATCAACCATGTCAAGAAGTATGCAATATGACTCAATTCTTCCTAATATAATCCTAAAAAGAAATTAAAGTTGCCCGGTTCGAATTACATCCTTGGAAAAGAACCGGTGCCATAAGAAAAACCAAGGAAAAATTACCTATTATCTAAAAATAAAGGAAAATCTTTTTGTTATTTTTAATCCAATTTTATCCCTCAAGAAAATGATCCATCGTCGGGAAAAATCGAAAAAATTTTCAAAAATTGTCAGTTTATACATTAAAAATTAATTTATACACTAACGAATAATAACAATACAACTATTAAAAAGACAAAAATAAAACTAAATCATCCATGATATACAGTCACAACAATCACAGCACAGATATTTTCCCACCCCACACTTAAACAATGCATCGCCCTCGATGCATGCAAACATGTAAAACAGAGCACGGTGAGAAGAAAACTCCCTGTTTGCGATTTTTAGGAGCTTGTGCGGTGGTGGCAGCCTTGCCAAAGCCTTTTCCTTTTGCATCGTCACATGCCATATCTTCCTGCAACATGGCAACTAGAAAAAAAATGAGAAAAGTGTAGGCCAATTGCGTGAATGAACCCCACACTTAAACTTAACATATAAAACAAGTGTGTGCAAGATAAGTGACGGGTACTCAAGACTTCCCCGTGTGTGAGAGTTAGTGATCATGGCAATGTGAGTGAATGTCAATGATGATAGATGAGTAAAGCTCGGAACTTTAAAGGTGAAAACTACAAGTATACACACAAAAACTAGCGTACACAATTTTTACAACATACACGATGAATAAATAGGGTGCACAACATGTTTGAGATCAAAACCGACCCCTCAACACTTAGAAATCACCCAAACTACCCCACACTTAATTCAAATGCATATATAAGTATTTCCGATTACTCAGACTTCATCGGAACTTAAAACAAATATCATTCAGGCATTTAATCGAACACGTGGTGTGCACGAAAAGTGTTCTTCATCCTCAACAATGGTGAAGTGTAGTTACCTTCCCGAATTTTGACGAAGTAGAGGGACTATTAGTTTACTACTCCGATATAATAAAAACCAATCAAAATTTCAGCTTTAAACTTAATCAAACATGAAGTTGTATAAAATGTGAAGAAGAAGGAGATTCTACGGGGAATATGGAGAATTGGAACTTGTAGTTCTTATGCAACACAAATAACAATTAACCAAGTAAAGAGAAAAAAAAAAGAGGAAAGAGAAAAGAAGAGTACCTGACTGTGGGATGCGAGAAAAAAAAATCAATGGAGAAGAAGAAGAACACGCGGAACAGTGAGTAAGCAGTGAAGAACAGAGAGTCGTAGGTGTGTGTGGGGTGTTAGAGAAGTGAGAAAAACGGGTAGGTTGGCATACATATAAGGGTTAAGTTGTTAGTGAAAACGGGTTATGGGTCGGGTTTAAATGGGTATGGGTCAAAAATTAAAAGAAAAGAACTACTTACCTGGACACCCCCAGCCTGGCGCTAGGTGCCCATCAGGGGACTGGGATTTGAAGTACACTGCCTGGGGCGCCACAGGCACCGCTGGGCGCTGGCCTGGGCCCGCAGGCAGACTGTTTTCGCATTTTTTTTTTTTTTTGTGTCACTTAATACAATATAACCTATACTATTTTTATAAATTAATTACATTCTTTTAGCTAATATAAAAAAATTAAAAGCAAGAAGTTAACTAACGCAAAATTTAAACAATTGGTTGCCTCCCAACAAGCGCCTAATTTAATGTCGCGGCACGACTCGGATCCGTGCTCTCAATCTGGCTTGATTTCTAGCCTTTGAGCTTCTTCAACAAATGGCCTGAGACAGGTCAGAGTTACAGGCCTTTCCCATTCTTCTGCTTTCCTAAGCCCCGGGACATAATTGCCGGAAATATCCGGTACTTTCTTAATTTCCTTCGTCATATTCTTTTCCACTTCCCCAAGCAATCCTCGTTCACTAGGATCAACCGGACTCATGCTAGGCACTACGGATGTGGAAGCATTCTCCACCACCGAAATCATTGCTAATTCCTCGTAATGGGTTGGCAACCGGAGTGGTTTATAAACCTTGAATACTTCTTCTTGATTACCCACTCTCATCGTCATTTTTCCCTCGCAGACATCGATAATGGCGCGGCCTGTGGCTAAGAATGGACGCCCCAAAATAAATGGGACGTCCTGATCTGGCTCGTAATCTAGGATGATAAAGTCAGCCGGAAATATGAACGAGCCCACTTGGACTAGAACGTCCTCAATAACACCCTCCGGATGAGCCAAAGAGCGGTTTGCCAGCTGCAATATGACTGTGGTCGGGCGTGGATCGCTTAATCCCAACTGTCGGAACACTGATAATGGTATTAAGTTTATACTTGCTCCGAGGTCGCATAGTGCCCTTCCCACAGCATGTTTTCCAATAGATATCTGGATGGTGAAGCTGCCCGGATCCTTCAACTTTTGTGGTAATTTTCCTTGAATTCTTGAACTGCACTCTTCAGTAAGTGCTACTGTCTCAAACTCACTCAATCTTCTCTTGTTTGCCACAATGTCCTTGATATATTTTGCATATTTAGGTACTTCTTGAAGAATATCCACTAAAGGAATGTTTATTTGTACCTGTTTTAAGATCTCAAGGAATTTCTTATAAGCCTCATTATCTCTCAACTTTTGCAATATCTGGGGGGAGGGAGGTGGTGGCCTTGCAACCAATTGTGGGGGTTGCTTGGCCACTATCTCATCAACTATATCTTCATCTCCTTTTGCCTTTTCAGAAGTGATCTCTATGGTGGTCGGTTTCTCATTAAAAGTGACTTGCTTTTTCTTTTTCTTTT
Source organism: Nicotiana obtusifolia (assembly GCA_002018475.1). Lineage (NCBI taxonomy): Eukaryota > Viridiplantae > Streptophyta > Magnoliopsida > Solanales > Solanaceae > Nicotiana > Nicotiana obtusifolia. The sequence goes on along the minus strand of MCJB01029023.1, from coordinate 160,684 downwards.
CGACCTCCTCTAGCTGCCTCCCATTCCTTAATGAAACTGCATTTAATGATGCCCGTGGGTTAGCTTCAGTGTCGCTGGGTAGTGCCCCAGCAGGTCGAGTATTCTGTGCTCCGACCAACTGCCCCAACTGGCGTTCCAAATTTCTCACCGTAGTAGTGAGGGTTTGATACTCCATTCTGAATTGTTTGTTATCCCGCACTAGCTGCTTCAATAAGTCATTTGTGTTTTCCTCAGAATGAGGAGGTTGCCTCAATGATTGATTGTAATTTCCTTGTGGTCTGTTCATATTCTGCTGTGGCTGATTACCTCCCCAGGAAAAATTAGGATGATTCCTCCAATTTAGATTGTAGGAATTTCCATACTGTGCATGTTGATACCCGGGGCCCCTGCTTTGTTGGCCCACATAATAGATAGACTCTGGATTGGTGGGACACATATCGCTTGTGTGGTTATCACCACACATCTCACAACATAGTGATAACTGATGAACCTGTTGCCTGGGCTGCACCTGCTGTATAGTCATACGATTCATCTGATTAGCCAATTTAGCCATTTTGGCTCTCATGGCTGCCAAATCATCCAACTCTATCAAAACTGCTCCTTTCTGCTTTATGGCTCTGCGTGAGTCACCATCGCCTTGCCAATTATGATCATTGGCTGTAAAGTTGTTTAATAAGAGTTGAATTTCGCTGTAAGGTTTAGCCATGCAACTTCCACCGCATGCTGAATCCAGGTTCATCTTTGAGGCTTCATCTAGACCGTCGACAAATGTATGCCCAAGTACCTCATCTGTTTGGCAATGGTGTGGACAATCTCTTAGTAGCTTTGTACCTCTCCCATGCCTGTCTAAGGGTTTCCCCTTCTCTCTGTTCAAAACCCAAAATTTGACTTCTCAGTGATTTAGTTTTCTTGGTCGGAAAGAATTTTATCAGAAACTTTCTTGCTATGCTGTTTGCTGGCTCCTTCTGTAGCCACTCTTTTGCTTCCCCCAACAGAGAAAAGGGAAACAATGTCAATCTCACATAATCCTTTGACACATTCGGGTAGTTGTACGTGTCGGTTATTTCCAAGAAGTTCTGAATGTGTCTCTGTGGGTCTTCGTGAGACAGCCCCACATATTGGCCCGTCGACTGGATGAGTTGCACCATATATTGCTTCAGCTCAAAATATCCGGTGATTTCAGGCTTAACAATTGCCTGAGTCATATTGGCCAGATTAGGCCTTGCAGCTTCTATCACCGCCCTTTCAGCGTTTCCTGCCATATCGATAGGTTGTGGTTGCTCAACTATATCCAGCTTTGGGTTAGTTCTGGTCCTGGCGTCCACTTCCCTCCTTAATCTATGTAAGGCGCGTTCAATCTCTGGATCAAAGGGAAGTAGGTTGTTTGCACTTCTACTTCTCCGCATTCAACAGAAAAGCCTGTGTCAAAGCAAAAACGTCAGCCGATTACAACACTTGAATGAATAACAAATAAAAGCTGTAATTGATAAAGTAGTAGAATTTTTAGTCCCCGGCAACGGCGCCAAAAACTTGTTGCTCCCTTACGCACACGCAAGTATACGTGATCGACAAGTAATATAGGACAATGAGTCCGGATTATCGTACCCAAGGGACTTAAGTTAACTACTTTATAACAACTAATATCGTTATTTAATCAAGCAAAGATCAAGTTTAGTATATAGTTTATTCTAAATTGTAATTCTAATTTAAATCTAGGAATTGCAGAGAACAAATATGTATTTTGTAATCAATGAAACAAAGATTCCAGGATTGTGATTTTACTTCCAATCCTATTGCGTTCTAATTGACTTATCGTTCATATAGTTAATGTAAGATTGCTAATTAATCGATAATGATATTCATAGCCTTCTTCCGAAGTACTATTCGCCTATTCCTAACAAGATTAATGCCTATATTCCTATGGAATTAATCTAGCAAGAATGCATTAAGAACACGATTATATAATTAAGCATGGTGATTAAGTATATTCCTATCCTAACCACGAATCCGCTCTTTTGAATAAAGTTAAGAACATGCTCTCTTCAATTCTTATTCTAATCTAGACTTAGTTTTCTCAAACATAGCATAGACAAATTGATAGAACTTAATTGATGGCCAAACAATTAAGAAATTAAGCATAGAATTGAAGAAACAATCTTATCCACATTAACTATTAAAACAAATCCATCAAGTTAGAAACACAATATTCATGGCTAATCACAACCCCAGAACAAGGGGTGATTAGCCACTCATGTTCAACAAAATCAAATAACTAAAGAAGAAAAACTAAAATAGAGATACTAGTTTTGCTTGATGAACTAAGAATTTGTTGATGTTGTTGATGTTTCTAGGCCTCCTTTTGCTCCAAAATCATGTTCTCTCCCTTCACAATGGGTTTAGGGATGTTTATATAGGAGTTGGGAAGGTTTTGGGTCGGTTTAGGGGTCTTCTAGACGAAGTAGGACACTTTTTCCGGAATCAGTCCCCTGGGGGGCGCTGGGCGCTGTCCAGGGGACTGGAGGCAGATTGCTTTCTTCAGTTCACTGGTTCCAGCGCCACAGGCAGCGCTGGGCGCTGGCCTGTGGGCTGCTTTCCGCCTTTTTGCTTCTTTCTTCTTGTTTTGGCTTGTTTTCTTCCCCGATTTCGTCCCCGATTGTTTTCAACTTATTCCTACACATAAAAACACATTATATTAATCAAGAATCAATGTGATTAACATCCAAATCCAAACAAATAAGAGCTAAATATGGGATAAATTATGCATAAATTAGTACTTTTTCTATCAATTATCAACACCCTTCTATAACTACCTCTCTTTCTATTTATGAGAGAACATGGGCTACAAAACCCTAATATTACAGATTCTAAGAATATTCACTGAAATCTTCTTTTTAAAGTCCTATACCTAAAACTAGCTGTTATTGTTCCGTTAAGGAGATTACTCGTCCTCGACCTCGATCTCTGTTGACTCATTGACCTAGCCTTCGACCTTTGTAACTTCGACCTTATCTTCGTCTTTTGTTGAGATCTTATTGATGACGCGTGCCAGCCTTTGAATTCTTCTAATGTCGACGTGACCCAAATATAACTAGGATAATTTTTGGTGCATACACCTTCCCCTTTGATGTTTGGATTGCCCTCTCAAATCCGCAATTGGAGAGTAAAAAGGAAGCTGAGAACAAGAATTGTCAAAATCGGCATGTATCCAGTTAAGTGGATTAGTTAATAGGAGGTGAGCAAAGTGCACAGTGGTTCACCAGGTTCTATCATTCACTTTATCCAATGACAAGATTTTATTAGAAAAAAATTTCTATAATGTTAGACTTAGATTTAATACTTCATCTGCTTCGGTTTAATAACATGTAGACTAAAAAAATTAATGCCACATTGTAATTAAAGTTCACGTATTTCACATCTTCAGCTTCTATTAAAAGGAGGGATAATTTCCGGTTTAAATTTAACTTTAAGGGCAATTAGGGTCTAGTAGGTGGAAGGAGGCATAATTTTAAGTTATTTCTAATTCCTTATAAGGCCATTGTTTAAGAAAAAAAAAAAAAAAAAGAACAGGTAGTTTAAAGGTGCGAATTCCTGTTTTTAGAGCAGTGCGAAATGTTAAGAAGAAAAAGCAACAAAAAATTACAGGTCGCAGGTTTTATATGTGACCTATAGTTCATTAAATTCGCCAGTTCCTGGCCCCTCTTTCCATCAGTTTTCCGTTTCTCTACAAAAAGTTTTGTCAAAAACGTATGTAAACCCCTCAATTTCTCCTCTATCTTCACTCTCAACTCCAATGGAAAATAACTACAATTTCTCCATACCCAACACTTCACCTCCATCTCTGAAGCAGAAGCTGAAGAACTCCCTCTGCTTCTCCTGTTGCTCCCTCTCCAACGCTCTCCACAATTTAATCTTGAATATCCATAATTGTAAAACCAACAACACATTGTAATCCCACAAGTGGGTTTTGGGGAGGGTAGGATGTACGCAGCCTTTTTCTTACCCTGGAAGCAAGGTCGAAGCTAGAAATTTTCTGAAGGGTGCTCAAACTTGAAATAAGTAAAACAAATCCGACAAAGGGTGTTCAAAATATGTTATGTACTACTAAAACTTAATATTTTCCGACAAAAGGTGGTCAATTGACCACCCTAACTTAAGTGTGGCTTCGCCCCTGCCTGGAAGGGCGGAAAGATTGTTTTCGATAGACCCTCGGCTAAAGAAAGGATGGAAGAAGCACTTATAGCAAGTAATATCAATATAAGGTATTAGAAAACAACACCCAAGCAAGCAAAAGAGAGTAGAAAAGAAGCACTAATAGTGAGTAATAACACTACAAGATAGGAAATGATAACAAACTAAGGGCGTACAGAAGGCAAGTAACAACAATGCAAAATATGTGGTAATAGCAAACTAAGAATAAAAGGGATACCAAACTATACTAATACTATTGAACTAAGGAAGACACAGGAAAACGCTCGACTAACTACTAACTTTTTACCCTAATTCTCAACCTCCACATCCTCTTATAGAGGATCATGTCCTCGGTTAGCTCCAGCTGTGCCATATCTCGCCTGATCAGCTCTCCCCAAAGGATACCATAATTGTAAAACCAAAAAAAAAATTCATTACCCTTTTGGTTTTGGAGACAACAAATGATGAATTTAAATCAATTAATTGAAACACACATAGTATATAGCCTGCTGCTTCATGTCCAAGAATGCGAGGAAAGATGAGATTTTGGCCCTGAATTATCCGAATGTGCTAAAAAGTCGAATTGAATTAGTGGATTAGTTGAGTGACTAGGCTGGTGCTCAATATGATACCAATTACTTACTCCCTTCGTTTTAATTTATATGAACTTATTTCACTGGGTACGAAGTTAAAAAAAAAAAAGATTTTTAAACTTGTGATGTGAAATGAGAAACATATTTTGTGTGATTATAAATCATTCCAAGCAACACAAGTATAACTAAACATGAACAAGGATCTTATTCTTACCACAAGAGGAAAGACACTTAGGATTAGTAATGAAGCATTTACTGAATCGTTGGCAAATTATAGTTGAATGTTAGCTCAATAACATGGCTCCTCAAGTCATTTCAAGCTGCCTATGCTTTTGTGAAGTAGTAAAACTTGCATGAAACTTCATAATTCGTATTAATCTCCTACCTTCCAAATAATAAGTAAAAGATCTGAGTTGACTTTATTTATCTAATGTTTTTGGTGTAACAGTTTCAAAATTTGGTATGTTGAAAGATGAGAGTGGCTTTATTGACTTCCCTTTCCATAGAGGAAAGAGAACAACAGAATGGAGTACAGATTGTTGAATGGTAATATGTTATGTATTTCTTATCGATCATGAAGCTCTTATTTTGCGGTAGTGCGCATTGTTCAGTAATACGTATACATGAAATTCTTATTTGTGTGGTGCTATATGTTTAAGACTTTTTCCTGTTAAGATACTTTTCAAATTATTGTTTGGATGATTCTCCATATAGTGAAAAGAAGATATAGAAATGTCTTGAATTAGGAAGGGAATATCCTGTTTATTCCAAGAACTACAAAGTGTAGCACCTCTAAATTGGGATTGCAAAGTGTTTACCATTGGTTTCGGATAACAATTAAATTTATACGTGGTTTTAAGGATACGTGATTTAGTTTGATACAAATAACGAATAATATAACAGAAATTAAAGTCAGTAAATAAGTGGAGAAGAAATGCAAACCGTAAGCCTTGGATAGTCCTGGCCTTGACTGATTCTTCCAAGATGAACAATGAATATAAATGGAACCAGACGAATAAAGTAAAGTATAATAAAAGCAGAATTCTTTTCTTTGTATTGATGAGTGTTTCATGAGATGCCTTTGAACAATTACATTGCCCCTTTATATAGCGTGGGGATAATCTTTTATACAAGACAAGAATCTGTTTACAAGGTAAAATATCTCTTGATTTGCTGATTTAACGGTCTTATTGATTGATGCCGTGATTCCTGCCGAGATGCTTACTTATCACGGAATTTTCGGTCCTTTCGTCATTCAAATTTGATAACTTACCCTAGGACATTTCCCGGAATCGAGCTCGATAGACTCATCGAGAGCACCATGGCTTCGTATTCTGATTCGATGTTGTTTGGTCTCGATCGTCGATCTTTGGTACCTCGACCCCGATTTACCGAGCAGTAATTACAATTGATACCAACCGTATAGACTCGAGCCCGATTTGTCCATATGTAGGCGGTCCCGAGTTCGACCCCATACAGATAGTCCCCTCGTTTTTTGGAGAGTAATGACGAAAAATGATGTGAGCCGCAACTTTTTGGTTAGGTTGAATGGCGACATACTTATGACGCGTGTGGCATGGAAGTCGAAGCGTCCCATCAAAGGAAACAAATCATTATACAGATAAATGACGGTGGAACTGTGACGTACGTGGTACTTATCGAAAACGTCTCTTCAGAGACGAACTTGAGACAAACCTCTGCAATATCAGGTACATGCCAATTAATACTTTGCCGCTTTGGGACGCGAACCGCCGCCTTTGAGGGGTTATGAATAACCTTCTTGATCTTCAATTTCAAGCGTTTAAGTTATCTGATCAATTGAATCATTCCCTTCTTCAATTTCTCTAAGTTTCCTTGCAAGTGATCTCCCTTTTGTTCTTATCGTACACCTGCATCTTCTAACTTCTTTATCTTTTAACAACAATGGTGAAGACCTCTAAATCCGTTCCTCAAAGACAGACCCCTTCTTCCTCTCAACCTACTGAAGATCCTCAACCTGTTGATGTTGAGGAAACCATGGCTGAACCTCCTTTGAAGACGTTTGTACCGACTGGATGTTCAATCAGTGCAGACTTTAAAGTAGATAAGACCTCTTTGGTACCGGGATGGTGTGAACCGGTCACGAGGTACATTTGTTCGATTACGGACAAAGTCCTCAACAAGGTCAAAGAATACTGTAATTGGATCGGCAAGTGTGTGGTCGTTCCTTCATCGGAAGAGGTGATCACCACCCACGTGGAGGGTTATTTGAGTGTTTACACTTACCCCTTCAAGTTGGGCCCTTTGGACCCGGTTATCGTTGCCTTTTGCAAAAGGTACGAAGTAACATTGGGTCAGATCCATTCTTGTTTTTGGAGAATTGTCATTCTCCTTTGCTTTTTTGTAAGCAAGATCGACGGGCATCCTTTCACCGTCGATCACTTTCCGCGGTTATACAGTCCCCGACTTTTCCGAGGGGGATTAATAAAACTTGCTCGCCAGACAAGCAAAGCCCCCTTCTCTAGTATCGATGAGGATAGGGACCGAGGCTGGATGGGCCGATTCGTTCGAGTGAAGACATCGGACCTGATTCTGGCCGAAGACATGTCGTTCCCCGAGAAATGGAACATGAACCGTAAGTGTTATCCTATATCTCAACTTGTTCAATGTTTTTCCCTTCGTCACTTTACCAACCAGTTTCATATGATGTAGCCGTATCTCAAATGCCGGCCGCGATTCCTCATCTAAAGGAATGGGTCGAAAGAATAGTGTCCCAGAGACCCTATTCGGAACGTGCTTGGCATGAGCTCTCGAAGGGCCGATGGGAGGCCCGACTTCATGGTGAGACAAGTTAGGTTTGAACTCAGCGTTTTAGGTTATTGATTTCTAATTTGCTTTACTCTTCATTTGTAGGTTTATCGGAGGATGTTGAAGTGAGGCCGCGTCCACTAGTGATGAGGTTCCCTGTGAGCCCCCTGTTTCAAAGCAGGAGAAAGAGAAGAAAAGGAAAGAAGCCCCCAGTCTTCAAAGCCCGGGAAAAAGAGGCCGAAGAAGAGGATAGCTCGGAAGCCCAAGAGCAACATTGATGGCTGAATACTATCCTCGGACTCACTTCGTAGATTTAAAGACGAGTCTGAAGGAGATGAGGATTTTGACTTTTTGGGTAGCGAGCCATCCCAAACTGAAGGACAGGGAGTCCCCGAGCTGAGAGCCGATGAAACAGACCTTCATCGAGTTGGGGGCTCCGAAATGGGGGCAAGAGCTGGGGCTTCTACCGATGCAAGGGGGGCTTCGTAGGGAGTCTTAGGCCCCATAGAGATAATAGATTCTCCTTCCTTCTCGGAGTCGACACTCAACGAGGCCCAAGCAGCAAAAGAACGTTCCCCGGGCGGGAGCAATGTATCGGAAGGCCCTCTTCGTGTTTGCTTCGATGGCATGGATTCAGCGTCCACTGAAGATACCTTTGGGCTCGGTAACCTGGAAGTACCTAGGAAAAGTCCATCCACCGGCTCGAGCGGGGTTTCTTTCGGTCCGAAGTTGGTCGATAGATTTCCTGCTCCGAGTTCATACCCTGATCGAAAGCGGATCATATCCTTTGCCATTCCTGAAGATGCTAAGGTCCTTTCCGCTCCTGTAGGTGTGGCCAGCTATCTTCGGTGTTTGGTGATCAAAGAAGATCAGGCCAAGATGAACGAAGTGGATGCATCCTACTTGTTCAACGAAGCTCAGCAAGCATTGAATAGGGCAATTTTCTGATAAGCCTTATCTGGTGTTCATTGTTTTGCACTTTAAAATTTTAGCTAACTGTAATATTTCCTTTCGTGTTTGCAGGCCTCGGTACTTCATCGTGAGGCTTTACTTCGCCACCGGGAAGAATCGGGATGCTGCGAGTGGCTCGAAGGGGAGATGGTGAACCTTCGGGCCGAATTAGATCTCGTCCGGAAAGACAATTCTGGCTTAGTCGAGTAGGTGGGGCAACAGCTCGATCAAATCACCCAACTCCGATCTGAGGCAAGCACGGCTAAATCTGAAGCCAATGAGTGGAAGAGCAAGATGGATCAGCTGGCTTCAGAAAAAGCGGCCTTCCATGCTCAGTTAGTTTCAGCAGAAAGCTCAACTGAGGGAAGTAAAAGGGAGAATCGAGGCTCTGACTAAGAGCACCGACGAACTCCAGTCCCAAGTCAGCGTGCTCACCTCAGATCGAGATGTTTTAGCTAATGAGCTACATACGGCGAAATCGGAGGCTGCTGCAACCAAAGTTGAGGCCGATGAGCTGGTGGCCCAGTACAAGGCCGACGTTGAGGCTGCTCAAGATCAATCAAAAAATTTGGTTGATCACATGAAGTGGAAAACTCGCCTGTTCGTCCTCGAGTAGATACATGCTCGGGGCTTCGATCTATCGGCCGAGATCGAAGATGCCAAAAAGACCGAGGCTGAAGCCAGAAAGCTTGCCTTTCTGGAGGAAGATGATTCCGAGAGCTCTGAAGAATGAGGCGCCCTTTCTTTTCCTTTTTGACATTATGTAATGAAATGCCCATTTTTGTAATCTTATTTTGTTGTGTGTATATATAAAAGCCCTTTTTCCTTTCCTTCTTTCCATAGTTTTCATTGCTGATTTGGTTTAACTCTTACCCTTAGAACTGAGGGTTTGCCTCGATAAATTTTCTGTCCCCTTGAATTCTATTAACTCAATTTGGCCTTGGCCATTTAAAGTTTGGGATCTGCCTTAGTAGGTTTTTCCCTTGAGTTTCATTAATTCGAATGGCCTTAGCCTTTTAAGGATCGGGGTTTGCCTTACTAGGTCTTATTCCCCTTCGAGTTTCATTAACTCGGTATGGCCTTAGCCTTTTAAGGATCGGGGTTTGCCTTAGTAGGTCTTATTCCCCTTCGAGTTTCATTAACTCGGTATGGCCTTAGCCTTTTAAGGATCGGGGTATGACCTTAGTAGGTCTTATTCCCCTTTGAGTTTCATTAACTCGGTATGGCCTTAGCCTTTTAAGAATCGGGGTTTGCCTTAGTAGGTCTTATTCCTCCTTCGAATAAATTTGCTTTTCGGATGAGTCCCTGAGTGGGGAAATGTTTAATCGAACAATGAAATTAAAACGGCCCTTAGGCTTGTCTGATCGGAGATAAGACATTTGTATATAAGAGATCTTTATTCTCGTTATGTGCTTGTACAATTTAAGCTGGGGTTCGATCAATCTATCTGGGCACAGTTCCTTTGACTGTTTGACCCTTAAATTGAATCCTAATGATCTTTGATTCGATTCTAGAGATGTTTTTCCAAGCCAAAGTAGTCAAGCAGCCCTCCAATATTTAAGGTCGATTGATGATTGAAATTGAATATTGTTGTCATCGAATTTTTATCGGCCTTCAACTCTAAGTTAGCACAATTTACTGGTTGCCTTGTTAAAAACCTTGCCGTAAAACCCAGTTTGGGACAAAACCGGTTCAAGGGAAAAAGAGTGCAATGTGTGCTTTCAGTCCTAATATCCCGTATTTACCGGTTCAAGGCAACTTTATTAGGTACCTGCAATGTTAGTTTGCCAATGTAGAGTAAAAACAAATAATGATAAGGAATGAAGGATCGTACCTTAGCAGTAGTGCCATTTCAAATGACTTATGTTCCAGTTGTTTGATAGTTGTTTGCCATCCATCGTCCCAAGCTTGTAGGATCCCTTTCCGGTGATTTTTATGACAGAGTAAGGTCCTTCCTAGTTTGGTCCCAATTTCCCTTCATTCGGATTTCGTGTGTTGGGTGTGACCTTCCTAAGTACTAAATCTCCAATGTTGAAGTGTCGAAGATAGGTTCTCCTGTTGTAGTATCTTTCGATCTTTTGTTTTTGAGCGGCCAATCGGATGAGGGCAGCTTCCCTTCTTTCATCCAATAGTTCCAGATTCGTATTCATAGCCTCGTGGTTCGATTCTTCGGTCGCATAGCGGAATTTGACACTTGGTTCACCAACTTCGGCCGGTATCAAAGCTTCAGCATCGTAAACCAGGAAAAAAGGAGTGGCTCCTGTGCTCGATTTCTCGATCGTGCGATATGCCCACAGGACTTCGGGCAATATTTCCTTCCATTTCCCCTTCGCATCGGTTAACCTCTTTTTGAGATTTCGAAGTATTATTTTGTTGGTAGATTCGGCTTGTCCATTCCCGCTGGGGTGGTAGGGTGTTGATAGGATTCTTTTGATCTTGTTATCTTCAAGGAATTTTGTCACTTTGCTGCCGATGAACTGTTTCCCCTTGTCACACAAGATCTCTGATGGCATTCCAAACCGACATATGATGTGATCCCAAAGGAACTCGATTACTTCTTTTTCCCTAACCTTTTCATATGCCTGCGCTTCCAACCATTTGGAGAAATAATCATTCATAAAAAGAATAAATTGAGCCTTACCTGGTATATAGGGAAGAGGGCCAACTATGTCCATTCCCCACTTCATGAACGGCCATGGTGATAAGACCGAGTGTAACGTATCTCCGGGTTGATGGATCATCGAGGCATGCCTTTGACATTTGTTACAGTTTCGAATGAACTCCTTCGCGTCCTTTTCCATGTCGACCCAATAATAACCAGCTCTGATTATTTTTCGGATTAGGGGTTCGGCATCGGAGTGGTTCCCACAAGTGCCTTCGTGGATTTCTCTTAAAATATATTCAGTGTCACCTGGTCCCAGACATATCACGAGGGGGCTGTCGAACGTTCTTCTAAATAGAGTTCCATCATTGGACAAGCAGAACCGAGCCGCCTTTGTGTGCAAGGCTCTTGATTCTTTTGGATCTGAGGGGAGTTTTCCGGAGCTGAGGTATTCTATGTATTTGTTCCTCCAATCCCAAGTTAGACTCGTCGTATTGATTTCCGCGTGGCCTTCTTCCACTACCAACCTCATGAGCTATACGACCTTTTCGGATTCGATCTCTTCATCTTCCACCGATGATCCCAAACTGGCGAGGGCATTGACTTCGCTGTTTTGCTCTCGAGCTATGTGTGGTAAGGTCCATTCTTTGGACCTATGTAGTGTAACTTGTAGTTTGTCTAAATATCTTTGCATCCGTCCTTCCCTGACCTCGAATGTTCTGTTGACTTGATTCACCACAAGACGGGAGTCGTACTTAGCTTCGATTATTTTCTCTCCCAGGCTTTTTGCTAGTTCTAAACCTGCAATCATGGCCTCATACTCTGCTTCATTGTTAGTTAACTTTACAGTCTTGATAGACTGTCGAATTTTGTTACCGGTTGGGGGCTTTAGCATGATACCAAGGCCCGATCCCTTCGCGTTCGAGGGACCATCTTTGAACAGGGTCCACACTCCCGAAGGAGTCCCCGATCCGGCCAGTAACTCTCTTTCGACCTCGGATATTAGGGATGGTGTAAAATCGGCAACGAAATCTGCCAACACCTGAGATTTGACAGCGGTTTAGGATCGATATTCGATATCATACCCACTTATTTCGATAGCCCATTTGGCCAGTCGGCTAGAGAGCTCGGGTTTATGCATTATGTTTCTTAACGGGTAAGTCGTTACGACACATATGGGATGACTCTGGAAATAAGGCTTCAGTTTTCTGGAGGCGCTCAACAAAGCGAGTGCCAGTTTTCCAAGTGAGGGTACCTAGTCTCAGCCTCGCCTAAGGTTCTGCTAATGTAATAAATTGGAAATTGCGTACCTTGCTCTTCTCGAACTAGAACTCCACTTACCGCTACCTCCGAGACCGCAAGGTAAAGGTACAGCTGTTCACCTATCTTCGGTGTATGTAGCAAGGGCGGGCTAGACAGATACCTTTTGAGCTCTTCTAAAGCATGTTGTCATTCCGGTGTCCATGAGAAGTTGTTCTTCTATTTCAACAGATTGAAAAATCGATGGCTTTTATCGGATGATCTTAAAATAAATCGTTCCAAAGTGGCTATACGGCCTGTTAGCTTTTGTACAGCCTTCACATTATCTACGACTGTGATGTCCTCGATAGCCTTGATCTTTTCGGGGTTGATCTCGATTCCACGATTCGAGACCATGAAATCGAGGAACTTGCCCGAGCCCACACTAAACACGCATTTTTTCGGGTTCAACTTCATGTTGTACTGCTTCAACATGTCATATGTTTCCTGAAAATGGTTCAAATGGTCCTCTGATCGCAGGGACTTAAATAACATATCGTCAATATAAACTTCCATCATTTTTCCTAGTTTTTTTTCGAACATTCGGTTTACTAGGCGTTGGTAAGTGCCTCCTGCATTTTTTAACCCAAATGGCATCACGTTGTAACAGTATGTGCCATATTTAGTGATGATGGATGTTTTTTCTTGATCAACCGGGTCCATTCGTATTTGGTTATAGCCAGAGTAAGCATCGAGAAAACTAAGGGTCTCATGGCCAGCGGTAGCATCGATCATGCGATCGATGTTGGGTAAAGGGAAAGAGTCTTTTGGGCATGCCTTATTCAAATCCTTATAATCTACACACATTCTTAGTTTATTCCCTTTTTTAGGGAATACTACTACGTTTGCTAACTGTTCCGGGTATTTAACCTCCCGAATGGACCCTATCTTTAGAAGTTTAGTTACCTCATCCTTGATGAATGCGTGTTTGATCTCGCACTAAGGCCTCCTTTTTTGCTTGACCGGTCAGAACTTCTGATCTAGGCTCAGCTTGTGAGTTGTTATCTCCGGCGGTATACTTGTTATATCAAGGTGAGACCAAGAGAAGCAATCTTCGTTAGTTATAAGGAATTGGATAAATTTTGTCCTAAGCTCGGAGCTTAGGCCCGAGCGCAGATGTACCTTTCGTTCGGGCAGGTCTTCTCAGAGTGAGACTTGCTCGAGTTCCTCAATCGTCGATTTGGTAGCATCGGACTCATCGGGACTGATGAAAGATCTGGGGATTCCGTAATCGTCATTCTCGACATATGTTTGTTTATCTACGTTTGTGGAAGATGATGTTTGTGATTGCCATTTTATCTTGTTCTCGACCCTTTGCGAAGGAACTGTTGGTGCTGGTGTTATTTCTTCTATCGCGAACATTTCTTTCGCCGCCGGGTTGTTCCCCGTAAACCGTTATTATTCCATCGGCTGATGGGAATTTCAGCACTTGGTGCAGCGTCGAAGGCACGGCTCTCATGTCGTGGATCCATGGTCTCCCGAATAGAGCGTTGTACCTCATGTCCCCTCCGATTATGCAAAACTTCGTTTCTCGAATGGTTCCGGCAGTGTTTATCGGTAATGTTATTTCGCCCTTGGTGGTTTCACATGCCATGTTGAACCCATTGAGTACTCAGACTGTAGGAAAAATTCGATCAGTCAGGCCGAGATGTTCTACGACCCATGATCGGATTATATTGGCCGAACTGCCTGGGTCGACCAATACGCATTTTACTTTAATTTTGTGTATAAGCACAGATATCACTAGCGCGTAATTGTGAGGTTGAATAATCCCTTCCGCATCTTCCTTGCTAAAATGTAAGATCCCCCCTCTCACGTAATCTCGAGTGCGTTTTTCCCTAGTGATGGATATCTTGGTGCGTTTCAGCATTGGACCTTGAGGGGCATCTACTCCGCCGATAATCATGTTGATCGTGTGTTGTGGCTCTTCTTGGCTTGCCTGTCTATTTATGTTTCCGAAATGATTCTTCGCTCGGTTTCTTAAGAATTCTCGAAGATGTCCATTTTCGAGCAACCTTGCTACCTCCTCTCTCAATTGTCGGCAATCTTCTATTCTATGTCCGTGAAATACTGTGATATTTGCATATCAGATTAGGATCCCTTTGGGCTGGATCCAATTGTAACGGTCGAGGCCACTTAGTGTCTTTGATGCGACCGATAGCTGATACGAGAGTAGCCGCATCAACATTGAAATTGTACTCTGATAACCGTGGTGCTTCTTGATGACCGGTGGTTCTCTTGAAGTTGCCTTTAATTATGGGCCCTCGGTTATTCTGACCTTGATCTTTTCTCCTTTCGTGTCTTGGGGAGTTTTGCCTTGCTGTAGTGATTTTTCTATCCCCATGGTATGGCCGATGTCGATCTCTATTTAGTCTTGGTTCATGATAAATCTCCCTTCGAACTCTATCATGAGTTCTGACGGGATAAATGGATCCCGAAGGGGCTCCAAGTTGATCATCTTCGACCCTGATTTTCGATTGGTATCGGTTATGTACATCGGCCCATGTGACTGCAGGATATTCTATCAAGTTTTGCTTGAGTTGCTGTGAAGCCATCGAGCTTCGGACGTCGAGCCCCTGTGTGAAGGCCTGAACAGCCCAATCAGTCAGTGACCGGTGGCAGGTCCATCCGTTCCATCTAAAAATGAGATACGAATTCTCTGAGCATTTCGTTATCCTTTTGTCTGACTTTGAATAGGTCCGACTTTCGCGTTTCAACTTTGATGGCGCCTGCATGTGCTTTTACAAAGGAATCTGCAAGCATAGTGAAGGAGTCAATGGAATTAGGGGGTAAGTTATGATACCATGTCATGGCTCCCTTCGACAAGGTTTCCCCGAACTTTTTCAAAAGAACGGATTCGATCTCATCGTCTTCCAAGTTGTTCCCTTTTATAACGCGTGTGTATGCGGTCACATACTTGTTTGAATCAGTCGTTCCATTGTACTTGGGGATTTTTGGCATGCGAAATTTCTTGGGTATTGGTTTTGGAGCGGCGCTCGATGGGAAAGGTTTTTTTACAATTTTTTTGGAATCCAGGCCCTTTAATATGGGGGGTGCTCCTGGGATTTGATCCACCCTGGAGTTGTACGTCTTTACCTTTTTGTCGTTAGCCTCGATTTTTTTCTCTTTGGATTCAACTCGTCTGGTTAATTCCTCGGGCATCCTCATATCCCAGAGTTTGCCCCCCATTCACCTTAATTCGGCTCTCCCGTAATTGGTTCATTCCTTGGAGCAGTTCTCCGAGAAGGTCCGAGCTCAACTTTGTTCAATAGTTGGCTTCAATTTTGTAATTGAGCAATGGCTGCCTGCTGGGTTTGCAACATATCAAAGATCATTCTAAGGCTGATCCCGTCCCTTTCGTCATTTTGGGGATTCTATGTCGTTGATCGAGGTTCCCTACGAACGCTATTTGACGGGCTAGTAGTTTGATCTGCATCGACTGCCCTTCATCACCGGGTGCTGTGTTGTTGTTTTCTCCTTGATGATCAAATTCATTATCGATGTACAAAGGCATAGATTGTGAATGCGACATAGCTGTACTGCAACCTGAAATCAGAGATACTTCGAAGAGCAAGTGTAAAACAGTTTACGTGACAAAAAATTGCATCAAACACTCACTATTATCCTTAGCCCCACGGTAGGCGCCAAACTGTTTACCCTTGGTTTCGGATAACAATTGAATTTATACGTGGTTTTAAGGATACGTGATTTAGTTTGATACAAATAACAAATAATATAACGAAAATTAATGTTAGTAAATAAATGGAGAAGAAATTCACAAGCCTTGGATATTCCTGGCCTTGACTGATTCTTCCAAGATGAACAATGAATATAAATGAAACCAGACGAATAAAGTAAAGTATAAAATAATAAAAGCAGACTTCTTTTCTTTGTATTGATGATGTTTCATGAGATGCCTTTGAACAATTACATTGCCCCTTTATATAGCGTGGGGATAATCTTTTATACAAGGCAAGAATCTGTTTACAAGGTAAAATATCTCTTGATTTGCTGATTTAACGGTCTTATTGATTGATGCCGTGATTCCCGCCGAGATGCTTACTTATCATGGAATTTCCGGTCCTTTTGTCATTCAAATTTGATAACTTACCCTAGGACATTTCCTGGAATCTAGCTCGATAGACTCATCTCGAGCACCATGGCTTCGTATTCTGATTCGATGTTGTTCGGTCTCGATATTCAATCTTTGGTACCTCGACCCCAGTTTACCGAGCAGTAATTACGATTGATACCAACCGTATAGACTCGAGCCCGATTTGTCCATATGTAGGCGGTCCCGAGTTCGACCCCATACACAAAGTATGTCCAAGGGGTCTTGGACTTTGCAGTGAAAGTTCTGGTGGATCTGCATTTAATTTTTGAACTTCATATGCTTAGGTTGTGTAGTGTCCCAGCTTTTTTCTGCGATTAATTTTTTGACTTGATCACTGCCGGTCCATCTTTTGGTCTGTTTATAGAAAACCTATCTATATAATATATTTATATTTAATGATCGCATGAGAAAGCGACACGTGGAGCAGAAGACAGAAGATAGTCAGGCCCGGAGGCAATGATCTCGCTTGTTATCAGAGAGAATGATATTCATAAAGACAAAATAAATGCTTGCCACCCGGTAACATTTAATGAAAAATATTCTATAGCATTAAGTGCACGATCTATTAAAGAGAATATGACATTCACTGCCTACTGTTACGCATTCTTCAATGAACCTCATAATGCTCATTAAAGAGGGGCTTGATCCTAGGACCTTGTTCCCTATGTGCAACTATAAATAATGAGCTCTACCATCATTGTAAAGGACAAGAATTTTCTAACAAGCATACACTACACTTTGTTCAAAGCTCAATAATACTCTACTTTGTGGCTTATTTATATTGTTCTTACTACCTCCACAAGCTCTGTTCCCAAGCTCAAGATCCCTATTGTCTTATATCAATTTTAACGTTAATTCTTACATTTTTGTCTAATTCGTTTATCATTTTAGGATCAAATCGATTCATTTTTCTATAAACCACGTATAAATTCAACTGTATCGTTTTACGGGTAAATAGTTTGGGCCCCACCGTGGGGCTTAGACAGTTGAGTAATTGAATTGATCCCTGCATCTATGACTAACTTGTTTGATTCTTGTTCTTAGTAGAAATCATTAAAAATGGTAGATAACAATGTCCCCAAGAAAATCAGCCTCAGCACGAAGATTCCATCAGCGATACCTGCAACGATGGGGATGAGGCCACGACGGTTCATGGCGGGCAGTATCCACGACATGTTCGAGAAGTAACTCTTGATGATGGTTAAGATGAGAACGTCTTTGAAACAGCAAGGATCCTGAAGGAACAACAAAAGACCAATATGGGCTATCTCTCGCGGCAGGATCAGGTCATGACGGAATTAAGGCAGGCATTGTCGGGTGCTTCCAACAATGCGAATGGATAGGGTCTATTTCCTCCTGGTGCTCCCGAAAATCAAACAATGCAGAGGGTCGATAACAATACCCCGAGGGGTGAAGTAGGCTTTGAGAGGACCGGGGGAATGGTAGCGGATCCGGTAACAATAATAAGAATGATCCCTTTAAAACCAAACTCATATAGTTTTATGAGGAAACTAAATGCCCGAATAGATCAATTCCGGCCGCACCACCAGTACTGAAAGGATCAGATTCAAAGAAGTACACACAACTGCCGTTCAAACCTAGCGCGACACCAAAGATGATCTTGAAGCGGTTCAAAATGCTAGATGTGTTGAAGTATAATGGACTTCAGATGCTCAGGAATATATCACCACCTATACAACGTCGGTGAAGGGAAATAATTTGGCTCCGCACGAGATTGAGTCAGTATTGCAGAAGAAATTCGGGTAGACCCTCATGAAGGGGGCCCTAACATGGTATTCTCTCTTGCCCGAGCATTCCGTAGATTCATTCGAGATGCTCACGGATTCTTTCATTAAGGCCCATGCTAGGGCCAGAAAGGTACAAGCATGAAAGGTCGACATATTTAGGATTACAGAAGGAGAGTCCAAATTACTGCGGGAGTTTGTGACCAGATTCCAGAAGGAAAGGATGTTGCTCCTAGCCGTACCTGACTAATGGGCAGTAGAAGCATTTACCAAAGGGTTGAATCCAAGAAGCTCCGATGCTTCCCGAAAATTGAAAGAAAGGCTGCTTGAGTTCCAGGACATGACATGGGTGGACGTTCACAACCGGTACGAGTCAAAGATAAGAATTGAAGATGATCAGCTCGGCTTTCCGGCGTGAACTGAAAACCGTGACCGAGAAAAGATTAAGGAGAAATTGAAGGATGATTTCGACACAGATCGACGGTCTTCAAGGGGTCGATTTTTGCCTTACGAGTGGGTCGAAAGACGCAGCAGAGGCTTCTGGTTGGCGGATATATTCGCTACCGATAGGAGAACTGATCGCGGCCGGAGCAACAGGTCATTGCATGACAAGGAGACAGTGGGTTCTCAAGATTCTTCCTACCTTGGGCTTTCCAAGTACAACTTTAGTGTCAGTGTAGTGGAGCTAGTGTCGGCTATGAGAAACATTAAAGAAGCACGGTTCCCCAAGCTAATAAGATTCGATCCCAGAAAAATGGATCCTAATTTGTGGTGTGAATATCATGGGAACAACGGTCACCAGACAGGGGACTGTTGGCATCTGCACAAGGAGGTGGCGACATTACAGAAAAACGTTCATCTCAGAGAATTTTTAAGTCTAAAAACAACTGCGGACATAATCGTGATAATGTAGAACCTTCTAAAGCAGGAGAAGATCCTCCTCGCTTGACGATCAACATGATTTTCGGGGGGAATGAGATTAATGGTGTGACATTTTCGGCGGCAAAAAAGACTTAAGGTGTCAGTGACCCACAGCAAGAGACTCCGGGAAGTCGCTGAGGACGACATTACATTCAGGGAGGAAGTCGTAGACGAAATGTTGCTGCCTTACAACGATGCATTGGTAATCTCTTTAAATGTCTTAGATTTTAAAATTAAACGTGTTCTAGTGGACCCGGGAAGTTCGGCCAACATCATCCAATGGAGAGTGTTGGAGCAAGCCAAGCTCACCGGAATTATCATTCCAGCCACAAAACTCCTCGCTGGGTTCAACCTAGCCAGCGTGAACAACCCGATGAGAGATCCTACTACCCACGAATGCTGAGGGGGTAATGAAGACGACCCTTTTCGAGGTGGTGAACGGCGATATGGGCTACAATATTATCCTGGCGAGACCGTGGTTGTACGAGATGAATGTTGTGCCATCAACATATCATCAGTTACTGAAAGTCCCAACTTCCAAGGGGATTAAACAAATAAGAGGGGACTAACCGGCAACAAGGAGATGAATGCAATTGCAGTTTTCAGTAGAAAAGGGAAGGAGCATGTGGCATAGCAATTATAGGAACCGACGCCTGTTCCCAAACCGAGAAAAGTCAACCAAGGGGAGGAGGTATCGAAATCCTATCAGTACTAAGATGTTTTCAGGTACCATAAGAAACGGACGCAACAAAGTCCACAACTGAAGAACTTGAACAAGTCGCATTGTTCAAAAAATTCTTGGGGAGGAAGTTCCACTTGGGAACATGACTACACCCCGACATCAGGTCTTGATTTATTGAATTTCTTAAACTTAGTGTCGATTGTTTTGCGTGGTCGCATGCGGATATGACAGGTATTCCGCCAGAAGTGGCCGTGCACAAACTAAGCCTGGATCCCAACATCCCTCTGGTAAGAAAGAAAAAATGTCTTATTGCCGAGGTCAGGATTAAATTCATCAAAGAAGAGGTAACTCCTTGCTTGATATTGGTTCAGTACGAGAGGTAAAGTATCCTGACCGGCTAGCTAACG
The DNA here is from genome assembly GCA_002018475.1 of Nicotiana obtusifolia. Lineage (NCBI taxonomy): Eukaryota > Viridiplantae > Streptophyta > Magnoliopsida > Solanales > Solanaceae > Nicotiana > Nicotiana obtusifolia. The sequence continues at coordinate 140,395 of MCJB01029023.1, read as the reverse complement.
TAGTAGTAGTTCCAAAGAAGAATAATCAGTTTCGCATGTGCGTAGACTATAAGGATTTAAATAAGGCGTGCCTAAAAGACTCATTCCCATTGCCGGACATTGATGATGCAATGGCCAAGCACGAGTTAATGAGTTTACTCGATGCTTACTCCGGGTACAACCAAATCAAGATGAACCTAGAGGATTAGGAAAAAACTTCGTTCATAACGAACTTTGGCACATATTGTTACAATGTGATGCCTTTCGGGCTAAAGAACACCGCGGCCACTTATTAACAATTCATAAACAAAATGTTTGAGAAACAAATAGGGAAAACTATGGAAGTTTACATGGATGATATGCTGGTTAAGTCTTTGAATGCAGCTGACCATCTGAAACACCTGCAAGAGACCTTTGACATCTTAAGGAAACACAACATGAAGCTTAACCCCGAGAAGTGTGTATTTGGGGTCAGCTCTAATAAGTTCTTGGGATTCCTTATGTCGCAAAGGGGGATCACGGTTAAACCCGACGAAATTAAAGCCATCAAAGATATCCCAGACCAGCTATCAAGCGTAAAAGAGGTTCAAAGGCTGACGGGGAGATTGACCGCTTTGAGTAGATTCATTTCCCGGTCTTCGAAAAAATGCCATCATTTTTTGCACTTCTCAAAAAGAATAATCACTTTGAATGGACAACGGAACGTCAGCAGGCTTTGAAGGATTTGAAAAGGTATTTGTCAAGTTCTTTGTTACTGTCAAAATCGGAGGAAGGCGAACAACTACTGATCTACTTAGCGGTCTTGGAGGTAGTGTTAAGTGATGTTTTAGTTCGCGAGGACGAAGGTACGGAATCTCCTATTTATTATGTAAGTAAAATTTTGACAGTAGCAGAAACTCGCTACCTACATTTGGAAAAATTGGCCTTAGCCCTCGTAGTCGTTTGCTCGAAAGCTAAGGCCTTATTTCCAATGTACCGGATAGCTGTGATGACACTTTTCCCCTACAGAATATTCTTCATAAACCTGAACTCTCAGGTTGGCTGGCCAAGTGGGTCATCAAAATGAGCGAATTTGACAAAGAATATAAACTCAGGACTGCGATTAAGTCACAAGTTATGGCCGACTTTGTGGCCGATTGCAGTCCGAGACTTTTACGTTTGGCTACCAAAGAAGCAGTAATGGTGTCGGAATCGACATCAGGAGTTTGGACCTTGTTCATGGACGGAGCTTCCAGTGTGAAGGGATCTGGGCTCGGCATAGTGTTAACCATGCCCTAGGGAGAAACCCTAAAGCAGACCATAAGAACTGTTCCTCTCACTAACAATGAAGCAGAGTATGAAGCTTTGATTCGAGGGCTCGATTGGCCCGGGATCTGGACTCCGAGGTCACAGAAATGAAATGCGACTCCTAATTGGTATTAAATCAAGTCTATGGGATCTTTGAAGCCAAAGAGTAGCATGCAATAATACGTAATGAAAGTCCAGGCTCTACTCGCTCGATTCTAGGAATGGTTAATTACGCATATCCCGAGCGAATAGAACGCTGAAGCAGATGCACTAGCCAATTTTGGATTGTCCACAGAGATGAAAGGATCAGACTCTGGTATGGTCGTACAGCTTATGCATTCGATATTGGACGTGGATAGCTATTACAAGGTAAACACGACTAAAGTAAAGTCCTTTTATTTCTATCTCTTTCTTTTCCGAACGATGAATTGATTTTATCATTTGAAAGTTAAGCAAGTACTTCAAATGCTACTGTTGTAATAAACACGAGATGTCCTGTTCAAGAGCACCGTAAACAAAGAGGATCCTCTCTTATGCAATACCAAGTGAAAGGGTTGATTTTGGAAGAACCTGTGCCCGGAATCCAATTACTACCGTGAAAAAATACACCCGAAGCCTCGCATATCTCGGCGCGAAAAACTTACGAATACTTAAACGTAAAGGATGCAAAGAGAAAAACTTGCGCAAATACTTAAACGAAAAGTACGCAAAGAGAATAACTTGCACGATACTTGAATGAAAAAAGTGCTTCTATTCACTATAAACGTGCCAAACAACACAAGTACAAATATATAAGAAAGAAAAGAAAACAAAGACTAAGCTACCGCATCTCTGGAACCCGACAGAGAAGCATCTGCACCCCCAAGGGAAGTGGGAGGATTCGCCGCCGGCTCAATACTGTCACACTTCCTTTTTTTCGAAGGGATAAGGAGTATTTTCAATTAAAGTGACGTTATTCGAAATGGGATTATTTTAATTTTTCAGAGTCGCCACTTGAAATAATTATTATGGTGTCCCAAGTCACCGGTTTATTTTAAAATCCCAAATCGAGGAAATTGACTCTATTTCTGGTCCGCGAACACAGAAGACTGGGTAAGGAATTCTGTTAACTCGGAAGAAGGTGTGAGGCACTCCCGAGTTTTGTGGTTTTAGCACGGTCACTTAACAATTAATATTTGGCTTGATTATCTGACTTATTACCTGTTTTAAACCTATTGTGCATTTTATATTTGACCTCTTTTAATTATTTATGTAACCTCTTTTAGTATTTATGGAATTTATTTGAACAAGTCGCGATGTCGCGCACTCATTGTTTTTGTACATATTGCAAATAGCACCACTTGAAACGCATCCCCGATTTACGACATGTTTATTTTTATTATTATTTGAAGTTATGGTCAAGTCACGTGAAACGCGCACTTGAATTGGGGTTACGTATCATGACAATGTCACGAGAACCGTACCCATAGTCAAAATAATTTATTAATCGCGCCTAAAGCAAGCTATGATGTTCATTGTACTTATTCTAAGGTTTGAGATTTGGTCATGGGTATTATGTGTTGGAAAGAAATTCATTGGTGAAATCACGCGAACTTGAAGCGACTGAAGGTCTATTCTATAACAAATATTAGAGAAGTTGAGGAACTGGTCTTGGCAAATAAAAGACTTACCTACATTTGCTAAATGAATAGTTATCAGTAAAACGAGAATAGTTCGCAACTAACATTGTCTCTCTTATTAACTGATTGATTGATTCTTTATGGTTTAATATGGGAAGGGTAGCATTATGGTCTCAGATCACGTTAATGGGCCTTTAAATGAGCCCAGGATAGGCGACAATGATGAGTTCAATATTTTTAGGTTCCAGTCTAACTTAAAAGTTTTAACGGGCCACCCGCTCAGGCCTATGGTGTTTGGGAATGAAAAATCCAGTAATTTCCAAGCTTACTTTGCTAAACAATTTTTAGTACACTATCACAAAGGAACGAAGACCATCTAAACAAAATTAATTGAAAATATGAATACACATTATTCAGATTTAAGACTACAAAATCGACTTGTTCAAGACAAAAACAATCCAAATTGACGATCACTGCAAGATCTTTCAAATTCTAATCTAGAACAATATCCAACTAAAATTAACTATCACATAGATAGCCACTTTTATACTTATGAAGCCTCTGAATCAAACCAAGTACTGGCAGGATTTCAAAGCTCGATATTAATGATCTTAGTGTGCTAATTATTAACTACAGATCTAATAGTGAGTCGATCCAAACTCCACATACGACATCATTTTTAAGTTAACAACAAATCCAGTCAATGAGTTCTTCATGTAAGTTGTAGAATCGAATTACATACTTGGTTTTTCATGAATAATCAGGCTTATTTGCTCAATAGACCAAACCTACTTATCATGAGACGTACAGTGACAGGGAGAACATTCAACGATATATACAAATACAAACGTCAGTCAATTCATAGCACATGGATGTTCAAACAACAATTATATTTTGAGGTTGGAGTTTATCCCTGAAAAGCAGCAAAGCAAAAATGAAGAAAATAAGTCTCTAACTTTGAGAAGCACAGCTAAAATAGGAATCAACTAACAACTTGATAAAACAGCAGCAATCAGTAAAATGAAGTTGAACCTAGATCCTAAACCCAGAAAAGTGAAGCCAAATAGCAGACCAAAAGAAAACAAACTGAGAGAACCTTTTTCTACTTTTTTTTTTCCCGTTTTTCTAATATTTTTTTTAGAAATTTAAAAGGCAAAAATTCTAGAAAATTTTCTCTACTGAAAATGAGAGTGAAGATGAGTGAATTTCTCTGGAAATGTAGTGAATTAGTATGTGTCTATTTGAGAGGAATGTGTGTTCTTTATATAGAATCAAAGTGTCCTCAATGAGAGAATGAGAGAGGGTGTAAGAGCTGTCTGCCAGTCTCCTAAAAATCAGGGAATTGGCATTTTTTGCAACTGAATTGGACAACTGTCCTTTTAAGATATTTTTCTTATTTTCTAAACCTTTAGCTTTTGAAAATTCACCCTTTAAACCCAAATCTGACCTAATTTCAGGTGTCTTATTAATTTTGACCCCTACTAGAGGCTTCCTATCAAATAACAGAAAGATTCTCTAATTCCCATATTCTTTTTGACCCTTTAAAATTCTGTTAATTAAAAATAAACCCCCTTAAAAGAGCAAATATACTCAAATGGACTAAATCAATAAACTGCTTCAGTTTCCAATCAAATCTGGACCAATTAATCTGGAATTATGCAATTAGACTAATTATCTTGTAATTGAGCTACTAAATCATGCAATTGGTTATTTACCCTTAGCATATAACTCAATAGTTAACAAACTCTGAATGCAAAGCTTCAATTAATTGAGAACTACACTATTCTGGTTAAAATTAAAGCAAACAAACAAAAATACTCTCAAGTAAATGCCATAATGACTACAAACCGCTTTTAACCAATGACAACAAAAATAATGAAAATAAGATAGAGTGAGGCAAGGGTATACCTATTGAAAGAAAGACGAAGCCATTGCCGGTCAATGGCCGCTTGACGAAGGTCCGGTGAGTTTCGGAATGAACCAAAACTAACATGAATCGATTGCTCGTGTTAAGAGCAATATCTTCACGTGAGTTTGAGCCAAAACGAATCAGAGATTTAGAAGGAGACTGACTTAGGTTTTCTGGAATTTTTTTTTTTTTTTTAGATTTGAAAATCGGACAATTATATAGCGATTTGAAGGGAATGACTATGGGATTTGAGGAGAGGGGGAAGTGAAGATTATCAGGTGAAGGTTTTAAGGTGTTTAGAGGTGGGCCGACGGAGGATTCTTGGGCAGTTAGGGTTTGAGTGGGAGATGGGAAAGATGAGGGAGATGAGAGAATGAGGTCTGGTCTCTAGGGTTTGGAGGGGGGGGGGTTGTTGGGACAGTTTTAAGGGCCAGGATTAAAGGGGGTAAACAGGGTCATTTTGGTGCTTTAGGGCTGGACCGGATTTAATAAGGTCTGGGCTGGGCAAAATTGGAGCAAGATTTGGCCCGCTGATCAATGGCCCAGTTTGAAGACAAAGTAAATAGCCTCTTTCATTCCTTGTACAAATGTTTTCTAAATTAACCAATCTAATTCTAATTAAAACTAACTTTGCAAAATTAACCTAATTATCTATTTTCTAACAATTAATTAATTATTTAGCTAACAAATACATGTAAAGTTACTAAAGTATTTTTGTTGTGATTTTCATGTATTAATTCTACAATTAATAAGTAATTAATTCCTATTCAATTAAAACCTAAAATGACATGGAATGAAGATTTAAAATTTTTTATGGCTTTTCTATGATTTTAAGATATTAAATATGTACAAAAATGCAACTAAATACAAGCAAACAAATAAATAAAAATTCCTGGAAATTCTACAATAATAAAAAAATAACTAGAAAACTATATATATTTTTTGATTTTGTAGGAATATTTAAGAAGGTAAAAGTTACGTGCTCACAGATGTCCCTCTTTGCTCGAGAACATGAAGAGTTTTCGGACAGAGATAAAGTGAGTGATCGTGAGCAATTTGTGCCCATTTGAATACTCCATGGGAAGTATTTTTGAAAGAGTTTGTCCGAACCTTGCTTCGGGGGTTGCCTACACATCCTTGGCTATAAAGAAATCAGGTCACTGTAGTTCTGAAAATTTTGGTAGCTGAGACTACCAGGAAGCTGTGATTTCACTGTTGTCGCTACTGTTACTGCTTGCTGAACTCCTTATTACACCAAAATCAAAATGAAAAGAAACTAAGCAGGCCTATCAGCTATGAATTACGAGATTCCTATCTATAAGCCTTTTGAAGCTTGATCTTGAGTCTTGGCTGGTTCTTCTCGCAAACTCTGATATGAATCGTGATGCTTGCTAGCTGCAGGTGCTAGTTCATTCTTCTACGGCTTCTTTTGATCAGAACAAGAACTACAAATGCTCGTGATTTCGATCATGTCGTGAGCAGTTCGCATCTTTTCAAACACGTCTTCATTTTGGATTCCCCGTGTTCAAGGTTAAACCTGCTCCGACACCAAAACAAACAAACAGATAAAAAAATTTGCCCCATTTTAAACTAGAAAAATTTCGTGATTTATTAGTAATAAAACTCTATACTACTTCATTATTGAAAGCAATAAAAGGTGGGATTGGTGTACTCTGAGAAAAACATGATTCTTTGGAAATGGTGTACCATGATTGTCTAAATGGTGTCTCAACTAAGGATTGGTGTACCTTATGTTGGGGAAATGCGATGGGGAATAGCCTACCCTAATACTGGTAAGGAGACTAGGGAGTGGAGACCCTATGTCTAAAAATAAAAATCAACTAGGGAGTAGAGACCCTATGTTGGAAAAGAGACTAGGGAGTGGAGACCCTATGTCTAAAATAAAATCAACTAGGGAGTGCAGACCCTATGCCTAAAAATAAAAATCAACTAGGGAGTGGAGACCGTATGTTGGAAAAGATACTAGGGAGTGAAACCCTTTTTCTAAAATAAAATCAATTAGGGAGCGGAGACTCTATGTTGGAAAAGAAACTAGGGAGTGGAGAATCTATGTCTAAAATAAAATCAACTAGGGAGCTGAGACCCTATGTTAGAAAAGAGATTAGGGAGTGGAGACCCATGTCTAAAATAAAATCAACAAGGGAGTGGAGATCCTATGTTGGAAAAAGAGACTAGGGAATGGAGACCCTATGTCTAAAATAAAATCAACTAAGGAATGGAGACCCTATGTTGAAAAAGAGACTAGGGAGTAGAGACCCTATGTCTAAAAAAATCAACTAGGGAATAGAGACACTATGTCAAAAATAAAATCAACTAGAGAATGAAGACCCAATGTTGGAAAAGAGATTAGGAAGTGGAAACCCTATGTCTAAAAAAATCAACTAGGGAGTGGAGACCCTTTGTCTAAAATAACATCAACGAGGGAGTGCAGACCCTATGCTGGAAAAGAGACTAGGAAGTGGAGACCCTATGTCTAAAAATAACATCAAATAGGGAATGGAGACCCTATGTTGGAAAAGAGACTAGGGAGTGGAGAACCTATGTCTAAAATAAAATCAACTAGGGAGTGGAGACCCTATGTCTAAAATAATATCAACTAGGAAGTGGAGACCCTATGTTGGAAAAGAGACTAGGGAGTGGAGACCCTATGTCTAAAAATAACATCAATTAGGGCGTAGAGACCCTATGTCTAAAAATAACATCAACTAGAGAATGGAGACCCTATGTTGGAAAAGAGATTAGGGAGTGGAGACCCTATGTTTAAAATAACATTAACTAAGGATTGGAGACCCTATGTTGGAAAAGAGACTGGAGAGTGGAGACCCTATGTCTAAAAATAACATCAATTAGGGAGTGAAGACCCTATGTTGGAAAAGAGACTAGGAAGTGGAGACCCTATGTCTAAAATAAAATCAACAAGGGAGTGGAGACCCTATGTTGGAAAAGAGACTAGGGAATGGAGACTCTATGTCTAAAATAAAATCAACTAGGGAGTGTTGACCCTATGTTGGAAAATAATACTTGGGAGTGGGACCCTGTGTCTAAAAAAAAAAAAACCTAGGGAATGGAGACCCTATGTTAGAAAAGAGACTAGGGAGTGAAGACCCTATGTCTATAATAACATCAACTAGGGAGTGGAGACCCTATGTTGGAAAAGGAGACGTGAGATTGGAGACCCTATGTCTAAAATAAAATCAACTAAGGAATAGAGACCCTATGCTGGAAAAGAGACTAGGGAGTGGAGACCCTATGTCCAAAGTAACATCAACTAGGGAGTGGAGACCCTATGTTGGAAAAGGAAACTAGGGAGTGAAGACTCTATGTCTAAAATAAAATCAACTAGGGAACTATGTTGGAAAACGCAGCTAGGGATTGGAGACCCTATACTACCATGATTTTGAACTTTCTTTCTTTTTTTTTCCTTTTTTTTTCTCTAAGAGAAAGAGTAAAATGCCTGAAAGAATTTGGAGAAACCTTCCCTTTTTGGAGTTGTTGCTGCTGCAGAGCTATAGTCTTCGTAGTTTCTTTTGGTTGCACCTGTTTCTTGCAAGGTTGCTTTGGATTGCACCTGTTTCCTATTTTTAAACAAAGAACAATTTGTCAATTTGAAACGGTAGTTAATTTTGTAGCCTTGAATGTTTTAGTCACTTGATCTCGTTCCGGCTTCTTTGGTGATAATTTCAACTGCAACTGGTTGTTTCCTAGATACCAATTGCGTTTCTGGCACCGGAGAACCTTTGGCTTTTCCAAAACTTTACCATGACGGTTGGTCACTTGGGACTTAACCTTTTTAGACTTTATTTTTCCTTTGTAAGCCTTTGACTTCTTTCTTCCAATTTTAACTTCAGAGCATTGGGGAATCCTTGGTTTTTCAAACCTTGCCAAGATAGTTAGTCCGTCGGACTCAACCTTTTCAACCTTATTTCGCCCTTATAGGCACTTCAATTTGATTTCCTTCTTTCGAGAATTTTTGATTTCAAAGCATCAACCGCCATGGCCAATCGGGGTTGACTTGATGCCCCTACCGAGGCTAGGTGCCTTTTTTGCATATCAGCTTGTATCAAATGGGAGCCCTGTAATCAGTCTTGCCATCCCTTCTTTTCCATAGTCTTGAAACGAAGTTTAACCGAAAGGGATTCAAAGAAAAACAAACAATGGAGTGGAAAACGAGTTTAAACAAGAGGTGTCCATTTCAGGGAACAGAAGGAATGACTTATCTGGGAGTACATGCGGACTTCAATGAACATGGCATGCCTTTTGGACTGGATGCCTGATCCGTGTAAACCATCCAACTCTCAGAAAATCATCACAACTTTGCCATAGAATCGAGAAACCTTGCCCAGGACTGTGTCAATGCCAATGGTTGTGAGGATCCTCTTTTCGATCAGTAGTGCCCTTTGTGGGTTTTCACCCACTTACCTTTCTCATTTCTCTTCTCACCATCGCCTTATAGTGCACTTTGTGAGTTTTCACTAACAAGACTCTCTTATTTTTAATTTCTTTACCTACCATCGTCTTACGATGCCCGTGAGTGTCTTCACCAACAAAACTCTCTTATTTTATTTCTCTCATTTGGTTTTATCAGATCCAAGTAACTATATCCTCCAAATCTTGAACATTCTCATCGATTGATTGGAAGGACTTGAAAACTTGGATTGAATTACAACTTTGGAACCTTTCAGGCAAAACCATCGCCGAACCATTGTAACATCTACCCCAATTTCAGGAAATGTGGATTTTTATTTTGGTGTGACTGAACCCAAGAGAGAGGTTGCTTACGTATCCTTTCGGAATTAAGTCGAACGTAGTTCAAGGAACTTTTGCTTGCAAAGGGTTGATAGTGTTTGGGTAGCGAGAAACAAAACCTTCGTCATCCGAATCGGAGCATGTTAAAGCTGTGAAAAAAGGGTCAAACATAATACCTTTTGACCGCGTCTGCATTGACAACTGTCTCGGGGTCATTTCCCTCGATGTCTCCTAAATACAACACTCCTTTCGGCAACACTCTTCTTATAATGTATGGACCTTTCCAATTTGGAGCAAATTTTCCTTGGGCTTCTTCATGATGCAGGAGGATAAATCTCAGGATGAGTTGCCCCACTTTGAATTTTCTGGGCCGCACTTTCTTGTTGTTGGCAAGGGCCATTCTTTGTTGGTACAACTGCCCGTTGCAAACTATGGCCATCCACTTTTCATCAATCATAGTCAACTGTTCCCAACAGGTCTTGACCCATTCCCATTCATCGTCCTCGATCTCAACTTCAACAATGATCCGAAGAGAGGAAATCTCAGCTTCTACAGGTATTACAACTTCAGTGTCATAAAACAATAAGTAAGGCGTGGCCCCAACTGATGTGCGCACGGTTGTGCGATACCCCAATACAAAGGGAAACTTTTCATGACATTGTCTGGAACGCGGAATCATTTTCCTAAGAATCTTCTTGATGTTCTTGTTCGCCGCTTCAACAGCGCCATTCGCTTTGGGCCGATAAGGGGTAGAATTACGATGCGTAGTTTTAAAATCTTCGCATACCTCCCTCATCAAGTGGCTATTTAGATTTGCAGCATTGTCTGTAATGATAGTTTTAGGAATACCAAAACAACAAATAATATTGGAATGCACGAAGTCCACCACTGCTTTCTTGGTGACGGCTTTGAAAGTGACTGCTTCGACCCACTTGGTGAAATAATCAATGGCAACCAAGATGAATCTGTGCCCATTTGAAGCTTTCGGCTCAATTGGCCCAATAACATCTATGCCCAGGCAACGAACAGCCAAGGTGCAGACATAGGATGTAACTCTGAAGGCGGTGCATGAATCAGGTCACCGTGTATCTGGCACTGAGGGCATTTTCGGACGAAACTGAAACAATCATTTTCCATGGCAATCCAGTAATAACCTGCCCGGAGGATTTTCTTTGCAAGGACATACCCCTTCATGTGAGGCCCACATACTCCCGAATGCACTTCATTCGTGATCTTTTCAGCCTCCCGGGAATCTACGCACCTCAAAAGATTCAGATCTGGAGTTCTTTCATAAAGGAACTCTCCACTCAAAAAGAAGTTGCTGGCAATCCTTCTAATAGTTCTCTTTTGATCTCCATTGGCCTGCTCGGGATATTCTTTTCTTTTTAAAAACCTTTTGATATCATGATACCATGGCTGTACATCAGCCTCCATTTCAATCTCGTTACAATAACCATGTTTTTCTCGAACCTGGATTTCCAGTGGGTCAATATGAACATTACCCGGGTATGGCAGCATTGAGGCCAAGGTAGCTAATGCATCAACTAGCTCATTGTGGAATCGAGAAATATAACTGAACTCGACAGACTTGAATTGTGTGCTGTGATATTCCACATGTTGCCTATACGGGATGAGTTTGATGTCTCGAGTTTCCCACTCACCGTAGGCTAGTCGAATGATCAAATTAGAATCCCCCATGATTAATAATTCCTCCACATCCAGATCATCTGCCATATTCATGTGCATGATGCAAGCTTCATTTTCGGCGATGTTGTTTGTACAGAAGAAACGGAGGCGGGCTGTGGCAGGATAGTGTTGACCTGTGGGCGAAATCAGAATTGCTCTGATCCCGACGCCTTTTGCATTTACAGCCCCATCAAAGATCATTTTCCAGGTATTGGTGTTCTTTGGAATTAATTCAATTGAGTTCATTCCCTCGTCTGCAAAATAAGTGCTTAATGGTTGATATTCATCATCGACCGGGTTCTCAGCTAGATGATCCGCCAAGGCTTGGGCTTTCATCGTCGTGTGAGTGACATAGACAATGTCAAACTTGGTGAGCAGGATTTGCCATTTTGCTAACCTTCCAGTGGGCATTGGCTTCTGGAATATATACTTCAAAGAATCCATCCTGGTTATGAGATATGTTGTGTAAGCCAGAAGATAATGTCTGAGCTTCTGGGCGACCCAAGTTAGGCCACAAGTTCTTTCCAACAAAGTGTATTTGGCTTCATAACTGGTGAACTTCTTGCTCAGATAGTGTATGGCTTGCTCTCTCTTCCCGGTTATTGTGTTGCCCCAGGACACAATCAAAAGAATTTTCTAGGACTGTCAAGTACAAGAACAAAGGTCTTTCTAGCTCGGGTGGGAATTAACACTAGCAGATTTGACAGATATTCTTTGATTTTATCAAAAGCTTCTTGACAGTCATCTGTCCATTTGATTGTCGTGTCTTTCTTTAACAGCTTGAACGTGGGTTCACAAATGGTGGTAAGCTGAGCGATGAATCTACTGATGTAATTCAGCCTTCCTAGTAGGCTCATGATCTCTCTTGGTCCTTGGAGGGGGCGAATCCCGCATAGACTTTATTTTTGTTGGATCTAATTTGATACCCCTCTGACTGACTATAAACCCCAAAAGTTTCCCAGATGGAACTCCGAATTACATTTAGCAAAAGAATATCAAACACCATATGAAATCATCCGATAAAAGATCACTCATGACATATCCAGATTAAAGTTGCGGATTACATCTCTCAATCCAAAGGAGAAGGAACATGACAGAGAAGAACCGTCAAGTTCCAAGCGTTACTTCACAAGGTCTTCGAAAAGATGCCTGGAAGACAATTCTATGATCGATAAAGGATAATCATCTTAATCCCTACTAATCCCACCGTAATCCTACATTACCTACCAAAAAACCCTCAAAAAATATCCTACCCATGCCAAGATAAATTTCCACATCTTTCCATACTATCCGGGCCCCACTTCACCTTATTTTCATATGCTTCCACATGCTTCGTCACATGCAACATAATACTTTCACATGGTGTCACATGCTCCCTCATACTTTCACATGCTACACCATGTATATTTCACCCCGTTCACATGTTTTCAGGTGTTTTTAGTTGTTTTGCCTAAAGTCCTTCACATGCCGAGAGGGACCCGCTTGTAGATAAGTTTGCCATGTAAGATAGGTTTATTTTATCCAGAAAGTTTGTCTTGTAATAACCTCCTAGTCCTATATAAAGGAGGTCTTGTAGTAGTTGTAGGATCATCGTAGAACGATCTTAAAAACCATCTTGTAAACATCGTGTAACCTTTGTAAATCTCTTGTGATATATTACATATGAGTGCTTTCTAAATTTACCTCTTGTTCTTTCTTTCGAATGGATGAAAAGGCCGGTCCATGTATGAAAATAAAGTAAGAATACTCTTTGAAAGTTAGCTTATTGTAGTACGAAAGTTTTTTGAGTTATGAACAGCTAACGTTGGTTATAGTACAAAATTTTTCTGAGTTGTGTAGCTTGGCAAGCCGTCCCTAATGGGTTGTTGAAGCCAGCCCCTTTTTGTAGGAAAACTTTTGCGACTATAAACAAATTAACTGTTTGTGTAACTTGGCAAGCCGTCCCTTATGGGTTGTTGAAGCCAACCCCTTTTGTAGGAAAACTTTCGTATCTATGATTTAGCTTGCTTTCCTGGAGTCTCTTGCTTTGTTCCTCGTACTGTGGTATTAGAGCCAGCCCATCCTTTCGGAAGGAGGAACAGTTTACTAAATATGTCTGAATCATTTCCATCATCCTCTTCCTTAGCAAAAATGAATATGTCTCCTACTCTATATAAAACCTATCTAAAAAATATGATTACCTCTATGAAGTAGATATCCTACCCGATGAACAAAAAGTATCCTCCACTGAACTACTGATGTGCCAGGTAATTTCGGCACATTTTGATACTATTTGTTTAAAGTTTAACTTGTTCTACTTGTTAATTATCACGATACTTACACAATTTTAGTGTAATTGTAGTGTATAGAGTGAAGAAATCCAGAAGTATGGAAAAGAAGTCAAAAAAGCCAGCTAAAGACAAGAAAAGAGGTCAGGAGCATCGCAGATGTAACAATGCGATCGTAGAACAGATATGCGAGTCGCATACTCAACAGGTAGATCGCAGATGAAGACAGAACTTTAGGCCAACCTTCAGGTCGAGAATGCGGTCGCAAATGTAACCGCAAAACAGGAATGCGAACCGCAAATTGGCCTGGTGGAATCGCGAACATGAACAGAGTTCTGGGTGAAAGTTAGTGTGAAGAATGCGATCGCATAATCAGCATGCGAACCGCAAATCCAGATGCGACAAGAGCAAAACTGGCTGGTGTGATTTGCGATGGATGATGAAGATTTGCGAACCACATTCCTGTTCTGCGACAGGAATGCGGTTCGCATTAATCCAACCTGGCAAAACTGACCGACATTCGCCTCGGGTTTTGGGCCTCTATAAATAGGTTTTATAGGGTTTTGTGAAGGTATTCTTGGGAGGACTTAGAATACAAAGTACGGCTTTGATTAGTTTCGAATTCTTAGAAGCTTTTGGTGATCAAAAACCCTCTATTTTTGTAAGATGATATCAATTACTCTTTCTTGTTCTTTAATTATCAGCATGTGTAGCTAAACTCAAATGCTGAGGTTGTGAACCCTATATGGGTAGAATGTTATTGAGAGTTTGATATTGAATCCAATTTCGAAAGAAGCTTGATATTTATTTATTTTTCGTTCTTCAATTAATCGTTAGTGGTTGCAAACATTAACGAATGCCAATCAACGCTATCTTATCTTGGAAAAGTGAGATAGAGTTTGGTAGAAATAAATAACAAAAATTCAGGGCTTTAAATCTTGTTTAACAAAATCACTTAGGAATAAGTAGATTTTAATTTGACAAATAATTGGTTGTTCTTAAGATCGACTCTTTTGTATTCGGGAGAATCATAAGAGGATACATTATCCAAGAATTGGGAAATATTGGGTAAATACATTAAACACCAATTGCATATCAAGAACGGAATTCAATATCAATATCAAGAACATTCTATTACATTAAGGGGAACACAACCTTGGTTTCTTAAAATTCATAGTTCTCACGTTCAAACTATTCTTAAACATTAGTTCTCAGTTTCCCTTTCTTACATATTAAACACTTCTTTATTTTATTTGGCTACTTGATAGAATTACGACTAAGTAAAGTATTAAATTAATTGGACAATAGTTTCACGCCTATTCCCTGTTGGATTCGACCCCAACCTCGTTGGATTACTATATTTGACATCGATCGCTTACACTATTGTTAAGGTGTAATTTGAGCGAATCAAATTTTGGCGTCGTTGCCGGGGAATACGGTCTTGAAATTTCTAATTAGTGTATACTTTACTCTAAGTCTAATTCCACTTGATTGCGCGTTGTTTGTTTTGGTTGTTGTAGACAGGAAGATATGGCAGACCGTGAAGATGGAAGAAAATCCTTTTGCTGATATTGAAGAATACATAGAGGATACAAACGCTATAGTACCTCCAACTATAGGTACTGCTACGTTCAAGGTAGAACATGGGATAATTCTGATGTTAAAAGCGGAAGGATACTTCAGAAACTCTACTGATGACGATCCTACGCAGCACCTCAGTAACTTTTTGGGTGTTTGTGCGACGCACAAGCAAAACAATGTCTCTGAGGATGCATTAAGGCTGAGATGCTTTAAGTACTCGTTAGCTGGAGATGCGAGGAAATGGCTTCAAAAACTTCCTCCAAATTCCATCCGTTCATGGCCTGAACTGGTCCGGGCATTCTTGTCAAAGTGGTTTCCGCAAAGCAAGAAATCTGAGCTCCGAGACAAAATATTTTTCTTTAAATAACTACCTGGTGAACAACTACACGAAGCGTGGGAACGCTTCAAGTTGTATTTGGTGAGGTCCCCAAACCATGGCTTTCCAGATTCAATCTTATTGGAAAAGTTCTATATGGGTTTGGATCCTATGAACCAATCAATAGCGAAGAATGCTGCTGCTGGATCCTTCATGGATAAAACCTTCGCTAGAGTAACTCAGATTTTGGACAAAATGGCTAAACACAATCAAGATTGGCATTCTGAGGATACAATAGGTGGCATTACAATTGGGTCTCCTTCTATGAATAACTTGATAAAGGAAAATCAAGAACGAACCAGGTGATTGCTGAACTTGCCACAAATGTTAATATCTTGACAAAGTTGTTCACAGAAAATCAGAAGAAGAAAGTCAATGTAGTGGAGAATGTGCAACTAATGCAAATTGATGAATATGAAGAAGCGAATTATGTCAACAATACTCAGGGAGGTTATCAAAGGCAACATTATCAGGGTCAAGGGACGCAAAATCATTGGAGACCAAACCCGCAAGGGCAAGGTCCCCAACAATGGCGAAATGATCAAAGTGGTCCTAATCAAGGAAATTGGAACAACAGTAATAATTTTCCAAACCGAAGTTCTAACCCTTATGTTCCTCCGAAAGGGCAGTATTCGAATCAGGGATCCTCAAGTGAATCTAAATTGGAGAGTATGCTCGAGAGGATATTACAGAACCAAGAAAAGTCAGATAATTCCATGAAAAACATGACTGAATTGGTTGGCTCCCACACAACAGCGATTCAAAAGTTGGAATTGCAAATGAGGGACCTCTCTCGTGAACAATATCCACAACAGAAGGGAACACTTCCTAGCGACACGATTGCAAATCCTAAGGGAAGTGGAAGTGAACCACCTGCTCATATGATGGCTGTCACGACTAGGAGTGGTAAGACATTGCAGGGAAGAGATGATGCTGAAGAACTTCGAAAAGAGGTCGAAGTTGAAAAAGATAATGTTGTTGAGGTAAACGAAAATCCAGAAATTATGCTGAACAGAGATGAGACTCAGGAAGGGATAAAGGATAAGGCAGAAGGAACATCAATCGTTCTTCCGCCAATTCCTAGACCCCCTCCTCCTTTTCCTCAGAGACTTGCGAGAAGAATTGACGACAACAAGTTTGAGAAGTTTTACGACATTCTCAAGCAGTTATCAGTTAATATACCTTTCTTGGAGGCGTTCCAAGAAATGCCAGGGTTTTCCAAGTATCTAAAGGATCTGATTACGAAAAAGAGAACCACCAGGAATGAGGTGGTAAATATGACTCACAGGGTTAGCTCTATCATAGTTACAAATCCAATCCAGAAGAAAGAGGACCCAGGAGCATTTACTATTCCGTGTACTATTGGAGTGCGCGACTTTGCTAAGGCATTATGTGAGAATGGGGTCAGCATTAATCTAATGCCTCTAGCCATCTACAAACAAGCTGGGCTAGGAATGCCGAGGCCGACAAGCATGAGGTTGCAGATGGCTGACCGATCTATCAAGAGACCAGTTGGTATTGTAGATGATGTAATTGTATAAGTTGGAAAGTTCAATATTCCAGCTGATTTTGTGATCCTTGATTGTGCCATGGACAAGGAAATCCCAATCATATTGGGGAGACCATTCTTAGCTACTGGAAGAGCTCTTATGGACTCGGAGCGTAATGAAATAAAGTTCCGGGTAAACAACGAAGAAGTCACTTTTCAAGCTAGTAAGGGAATGAAGTTGCCAACTGAGTATGAGAATATTTCACTAATTGGCATTGTTGATGAAGTCGATGAAGCGGTCGAGATGAAAATGGAGGAGCAATGCTTAGGTGAAGCACTGGCAGCTATATTGGTGAATTTCGATGGTAATGACTTGGAAGGGTTTATGGAGTCGGTGAATGCGTTAGAAGGTCGTGGTTCTTATTCATATACTCCACCAAAACTGTCCCTAGATTTGGAGAATAGAGCTACACCTCCAGCGAAGCCGACCATTATTGAACCACCTCAATTAGAGCTCAAGCCGCTTCCTTCACATTTGAGGTATAAATTCCTTGGAATTGAATAATACTTTACAGGTAATTGTTTCTTCATTGTTGAATGATGTGCAGGTAGAACAGTTGCTGCAAGTCTTGAAGGAACACAGACAAGCCATCGAATGGACAATTGCTGACATTCGGGGCATTCCTGCCGGAATTTGTGAGCACAAGATTCAACTAGAAAATGGGTCAAAACCGAGTGTGGAGCACCAGAGACGGCTGAATCGAGCAATGCAGGAAGTGGTGAAGAAAGAGATAATCAAATGGCTAGATGCAGGGGTTGTCTATCCGATTGCCGATAGTTCATGGGTGAGTCCAGTGCAATGTGTGCCAAAGAAAGGAGGCATGACGGTGGTCAAGAATGAAAAGAACGAGCTGATTCCAACAAGGACAGTAACTGGATGGTGAGTATGCATGGATTACAGGAATCTCAATAGTGCCACATGCAAGGACCATTTCCCTATGCCTTTTATTGATCAGATGCTTGATCGGCTAGCCGGAAAGTCCTTTTATTGCTTCCTTGACGGATACTCCGGGTACAATCAGATAAATATTGCTTTGGAGGATCAGGAGAAGACAACGTTCACCTGCCCGTATGGAACATTTGCCTTCAGTCGAATGCCGTTCGGATTGTGCAATGCTCCAGCTACCTTCCAGAGATGTATGATATCGAATTTTTCTGATATGGTGGAGGATTTCCTCGAAGTCTTTATGGATGATTTTTCGGTAGTCGGGGAAACTTTTGAGCAATGCTTGAAGAATCTCAAACAAGTGCTGAAACGATACGAAGAAACAAACCTTGTATTAAATTGGGAAAAATGCCACTTCATGGTAGATGAAGGTATTGTTTTGGGGCATAAAATCTCCAGGCATGGTATAGAGGTGGATAAGGCTAAAATTGAGATCATCTCCAAGCTTCCTCCACCCACATTAGTGAAAGGTGTCCGTAGCTTTCTGGGGCATGCTGGATTCTACAGGAGGTTCATTAAAGATTTCTCAAAGATTGCACACCCAATGTGTAAACTCTTAGAGAAAGATGCCAAGTTCGTCTTTGATGAAAAATGCCTCACTGCTTTTGAAGAACTGAAAACGAAGCTCACCACGGCACCTATCATTGTTACACCTGATTGGCCGTTGCCTTTTGAGCTTATGTGCGATGCTAGCGGTGTAGCTATTGGAGTGATGCTGGGGAAGAGACACAATAAAATTCTTCACCCAGTATACTATGCTAGCAAGACGCTTAATGGGGCGCAAATGAATTACACTGTAACTGAGCGTTAGCTATTGTGTATGCATTCGAGAAGTTCCGTGCATATCTATTGGGCTCCAAAGTAATTGTGTATACAGATCATGCTGCTCTCCGTTATTTGATGGTGAAGAAAGATGCTAAGCCACGACTAATCCGATGGGTGTTACTGCTGCAAGAGTTTGACTTCGAAGTTCTGGATCGCAAGGGAACGCAAAACCAAATGGCAGATCACTTATCTAGACTGGAAGAATCAGGGAGACAAAAAGAAGAGCTAGAGATAAATGACTCATTTCGAGATGAACATATACTGATGGTATCAAATTCATTGGCACCGTGGTATGCAGACATCGCTAACTACATTATCAGCGATCTTATTCTGGAAGGGTTGGAATCATACCAACGGAAGAAGTTCTTGAGAGATTGTCGCAATTATTATTGGGAAGAACCATTCTTATTCCGTGTCTATGCTGATAACATAATTCGAAGATGCGTACCCGAGGAAGAGATGCTACAGATCCTGAAAGCGTGCCATGACTCACCAGTTGGGGGTCACCATGAGGGTAACAGAACAGCTGCAAAGATTTTGGATTGTGGGTATTACTGGCCGACTATTTATCAGGATGTTAATCAGTTGGTGAAGTCTTGCGAACAATGCCAACGACAGGGCCCAATCTCGAGGAGGCATGAGATGCCTATGAAATTTGTTATGGAAATCGAATTATTCGATGTTTGGGGTATTGACTTCATGGGCCGTTTTGTAAGCTCATGTGGGATGAAATACATCCTAGTGGCTGTAGACTATGTATCCAAATGGGTAGAAGCCACTGTCTTACCAAACAACGAAGCTCGGAGTGTGACCGTGTTTCTAAAGAAGAATATTTTCGCCCGGTTTGGCACCCCGAGAGCCATTATCAGTGATGGAGGGTCACACTTCTGTAACAGAGTGTTTAAAGGTCTCCTCGACAAGTATGGGGTTAAGCATAAGGTTTCCACACCTTATCATCCACAATCGAGCGGCCAAGTTGAAGTATCCAATAGGGAGATCAAAAGCATCCTGTCCAAGACGGTGAACACAAATATGACTGATTGGTCAAGAAAGCTAGATGATGCTCTATGGGCATATCGTACGGCTTACAAGACTCCTATTGGTACATCCCCGTATCGGTTAGTCTTTGGAAAGGCATGCCATTTACCCGTTGAACTAGAGCATAAGGCTATGTGGGCCTTAAAGAGATTAAACATGGACTGGGCGGAGGCCGGAGCTTTAAGGCTGGCACAGTTGAATGAAAAGGAAGAATTCCGGTTTCATGCTTATGAGAGTGCAGCAGTTTATAAAGAACGAATGAAATTCGTCCATGATACAAAGATCTTGAAAAGAGATTTTAAGGCGGGGGACCTGGTGTTGCTATTCAATTCAAGACTCAAATTCTTTCCGGGGAAGCTGAAGTCCAAATGGTCTGGACCATTTAAAGTTGTTGATGTCTCTCCGTTTGGAGCTGTTGAATTAGCATCGAAGGATGGGCTCCGGACTTTCAAGGTTAATGGGCAGAGAATCAAGCACTACTTGGGTGTAGATGGAGAAAAACATGTGGTAGAGCAGCTGGCTCTAAAAGATGATCAAATCCCAACTACAGAATGAATACAGAGGCATCCTAGCATCGTCGTGCCGCGACGTTAAATCAAGCGCTTCATGGGAGGCAACCCATGTGTGGTATCATTAGCTTTTGTATATGTTGTACTTTTATTTATTTAGAATTCAATAGTACATGTGTACTTAGGTCTATTTGAAGGGTTTTCGAATGCAGGAATGTGATGAAAAGACACACGAATTGACGAGGCGTGTTTGAAACTGCAAAAAAACATCAAGATGAAAAATGCTGCACAAAATGCGATCGCATTTCAGTTATGCGAATCGCATTCGTGCCGCAGAATGAAGCAGACATTTGAGAAAACCCATGGGGAAAAAATGCGATGAAGCACAACAATTTGCGGTTCACATTCGAGTTATGCGAACCGCATTCTAACTGCAAACAGAGATAGAGAATTCAGCTCACAAGTCGAGTGAAAATGCGGTGGAAGCTCCTGATTTGCGGTTCGCATTTCGTTTATGCGGAACTTTAAGCGTCCATAAGTGCCAGGGTACATGTTCACATTTCATCCTGTTCTAAAGCCTTCAATCTAAGTATATAAAAAAAAAAAAAAACACAAACAAACAAAAAAAAAAGGACAAAAAGACAAGAGAAGACGGAACCAGAGAAGACCTCCGACGAACATCATCGGAAAAGTGAAAGTGCCGGTCCAAGAGTTGATTCACCTTTAACCTAAAAGCTACAATCTTCTTCCCAAGGTATGTGCACTCTTTGCTTCACTTTAAAAAATTCTTATTTCGAAAACCTAGGGTTTATTGTTCAGTAAAGATGTTCAAAGTCGTTGGAATGGAAATAGAAATCTAGGGTTTTCTTGCTTGAGGGATGCACATACGTGGGTATTTGAAGGTATTTGCGGTCCGCAAACTAAAAACATAGACCGCAATTAGATCGCATCCCTAAACCCTAAGTGTCTGAGGAAGACGACTTTTGCGATGATTCTGCGATCGCATAATCGATATGCGAACCGCAGAGTCACCGCAAACAAAGCCAGAACGTTTGACTAACATTGGTTAAGTATGCGTTTGAAATGCGATCACATATCATGCTTTGCGATGAGGATGCGATCGCACTTGTGTGTACTTACATGCTTAAGGTCAAGCTAATCTGTGATGGATTTGCGGTTCGCATAGTGGTTATGCGGTTCGCAAAACCCATCGCAGACCACCCTTTATATGTTACACACATGAATGCGACGTGTTTGCGGTTCGCATAGTGGTTATGTGACCGCAAACCACGCCGCATTTCTGTCAATCTGTGGTCATTTCTCCTGTTTTTAGTTTTTCTCTTCAAATGATGACAATGTCACTAACATCTCCTACTTATGCAGATATGGCCAAAAAGCATTCCAGAAAGAGAGAGCCACTCTCCGCTTCAACCTCAGAACCACCCAAACGAGGAAGGAAAGAATCAACTACACCTAACCCCTCCCAGTCTGATGAGGAGGATTGCATACCGGAAGTTGATCTAGTTGCTGAGGCACGAAGGAAGAGAGGTGATGACCTTCAGCTTCGTTTTGGGGTTGAAGGTTCAAGGTATTTGTTCAGGGAAGCGCTCACAAAGCGAAGGATTCTGGCGGAGAAAAAGTTGAGTCTGAATGGGCTTCAGGACCAGTACCCTCACATTCTCGACAATATTAAAACAAGAAAATGGGAGTACTTCACCACAGACCCAAAGGAGTATAACGAGTCAATGGTCCAGGAATTCTAGGCGTCGTACGGAGCATCACGAACATCGTACCATAGACGCAATAGAATATTCACCGGCACTGTCCACGTTCGGGGCAAAGCTGTGTTTTGTGACAGCGAGCACATCAATGAACTATTCTTCCCTGAATGGGAATCAGGCACAGCGGAGTACGATGCAAAGTACTCCAACAGAGAGAATGAACGTGGATGGATAGCGTCCATCATTGCTAAGGGGACTCCAGCCTGGATCAGTCCTGGGAAGAAAATTTTCAAAGAGGACCTCACAAGGGAGGCCAAATATTGGCTCAACTTTGTCACCTCGCACTTAATACCGTCCAGGAATGAAACAGATATCAGCATTGAGAAGGCACTTCTCATTGCATGTATAATGACGGGTATTAAGATTGATGTGGGGAGCCTTATATTCCAGGAAATTGGCATCCGAGCTACTCAGCGGGCCACATCACTTCTATTCCCAAGTTTGATCACCACCCTTTGCCAAGAGGTGGATGTCCCATTCTTACCACAACAAGACAAACTTGGGAGGTCTACGAGAGATATAGATATCACTCGTATCAGTGATTCACCGGCCCCAACAACAACCCCAATTGAAGACATTGACTCTCAAAACCTCCTGTCTCCCCAAAATCCTGACACCTCTACAGTTGCTGAAGAGACTGCGCCCTCATCTACCACTGGTCCATCAGCCTCACACATGCCAGCCATTTCAAGACTTGGTTTAATTTCTCATCACGCAAATTCTAAAGTAGACCAACTCTTGAAGACATTGCCCTCACTGATTAAACAAGCCTTGACTCCGCTGCAACAACAATAATTAGAGTTCGGAGAGAGGTTGAACAAGCTTGAGTCGAGGGTTGAAAGCATCGAAAGAGGTGAAGTAAGGGGTTTACCCCAACTGCGGGAGGATGTAAAATCACTTAAGACCGACCTCCAGAAGATCAAAAATCTGGATTTCGACATATCATCTCTCCTCCCCAACGAGGGTGACCAGGGTGCTGGCCGTGCTGACTTGGTCCTGGACTTCACGACACTTATGGCAGACATTGCACCTTCATCTGCTAATGTGTCTCAGCCTCCTGCCCCTATAGTCCAGGTTGATTCTACTGACGACGAGACATCGGAGGGGTCATCAGAACTCGAAGGGGACGAATCAGAGGAGGCCAGTTTAGAGCTCGATGAGGGTGCAACCCCTAAGCCAAAAGGAAAAGAAATTGTTGTGCCCACGGCGGAGGAGGAACAAGAGCAAGCCGACATCGAGAAGGCCATTGAGCGATCATTAGCAGATAAGGCTGCCAGGAGATGGCCACCAACGGGAGAAGCTAGCAACTCAGCGGCTCCCCACCGGCTTCGGACCAGACCCACCCTTCTCCTCCAGCACCGACGGAGACCTAGGCTACTGCATCTCTTCGCGCAATTGCGCCACCAGGGAGCCCCTTGTCCTTTATATTCCTTTTTATGCATTGGGGACAATGCATGTGTTTAAGTTGGGGGTGGTAGCCTTATATTCTTGTTTTGTCTGTATATTTGATTTATTTATGAGCATGTTTAGTGACATTTGATACTTGTACATTATAGAGTAATGCTTTATGATTCATGTGTATATGTTGTATAATTAAATAGTTAGCAATAAATTCCCCTTATTTTTTCTTTTGCTGGGTTCTTTTTCAAGGGTGTAATAGTAGAACCGGGCCTTTGAATATGAAGTATATTGACCAGGATGGTACATCGGTTGAAAATCAAGTATGTAAACATATGTGAAGAATATACCCTTATAACAAATCAATTAGGTGGATTTGAGGCTCGCTCAGTAACTCTAGGTCTACTTAGAATTGGGTATGTATACACGAGGAAAGTATCGAGTTACTAAATGTGAACTCCAAAGCTGTAAACTATGTTAACCGAACAGTTGATGTGCCAATGTGTGTGAGCTCCTTGTTTTGATAGTTCTTGTGTTTACTGCTGCCATCTAGAACTTGCCCGGTTGGTTTTTCGTTGCCTATCCTACGTACACTGAGTTAGAGAAATGATCTTAGGCTTTCTTTGATTAGTGATGAAACCTTTCTAGCCTTTTCAGCTTACCTGTGCATAATGAATATCACTAGTACCCTATTTGAGCCTTGTACCCTTTTCCTTGGCCTCTGCATTACAAACCTATCCGATTCGTAAGACATGATCTCTCTTGAACCCGTTCCTCCTTGAACATTGAGAACATTGCTAAAATTTTAAGTTGGGGGTGTGGGTCAACATGAAAATGGGCAAGGTTGTGAAATGAGACTGGGATCCTGTACCTCAAAAGCTCATGTGATATGGAAGCTTCAATAAAAAAAAAAGAATAATAATAATAATAATCTATGTGTGTTGTCATAAAGAAGCTTGAGAATCAAATAAAGAGGTATGCAAGTGGGGTCTAATGCGGGAATGTAAGGCCATTGAGGCCATGGGGTCAAAAAGGAGCAAAAGGTTAAAAGAAAGAAGCGTGTAATTAGTGTTCAAGGGGGAAGTAGCCACTATTATCTAAATATATATCCTACCTTTCCTTAAACCGACATTACAAGCTTATAAAGTCCTTATGTGATCTTTAACTGAGTGTTCCTATAACTAGGCGATGAATTAAAATAAGGGCAAGCCTATGGTATGGCATGTGGTGACACTTGAAATTCTGTTCTGAGAGTGAGTGTATTAGTACGTTTGTCCCTTGGTTTTGCTATGATAAATATTATGAGAGTGGGACCTTCTTTCTAGTGAGGGCATATACACTGCTAGGCTGATAGTAAGTTGAGCTTTGAGTAAAGCATAAGTAAATTCAGCTGAAGGTAGCCTTTAGTTACTTTGTTGAGGCTCAAAGTTCACTAATTGATTGGTTGTCTTTGAACATATTAATGATTCAAAGGGGGGTACAGTGTTCAAAAGGGCTATGCTTGAGATGTTAACAACAAACACCGTCCATGGTCAGTATTGCTTCATATTTGATAAGTAGAGTCTAGATTAGGATAGTATCGTGTTAGTTGCTTGAGGACAAGCAAGAGTTTAAGTTGGGGGTGTTGATGTGCCGGGTAATTTCGGCACATTTTGATACTATTTGTTTAAAGTTTAACTTGTTCTACTTGTTAATTATCACGATACTTATGCAATTTTAGTGTAATTGTAGTGTATAGAGTGAAGAAATCCAGAAGTATGGAAAAGAAGTCAAAAAAGCCAGCTAAAGACAAGAAAAGAGGTCAGGAGCATCGCAGATGTAACAATGCGATCGCAGAACAGATATGCGAGTCGCATACTCTACAGGTAGATCGCAGATGAAGACAGAACTTTAGGCCAACCTTCAGGTTGAGAATGCGGTCGCAAATGTGACCGCAAAACAGGAATGCGAACTGCAAATTGGCCTGGTGGAATCGCGAACATGAACAGAGTTCTGGGTGAAAGTTAGTGTGAAGAATGCGATCGCATTCTGTGATCGCATAGTCAGCATGCAAACGGCAAATCCAGATGCGACAAAAGCAAAACTGGCTGGTGTGATTTGCGATGGATGATGAAGATTTGCGAACCACATTCCTGTTCTGCCACAGGAATGCGGTTCGGATTAATCCAACCTGGCAAAACTGACCGACATTCACCTCGGGTTTTAGGCCTCTATAAATAGGTTTTATAGGGTTTTGTGAAGGTATTCTTGGGAGGACTTAGAATACAAAGTACGGCTTTGATTATTTTTGAATTCTTAGAAGCTTTTGGTGATCAAAAACCCTCTATTTTTGTAAGATGATATCAATTACTCTTTCTTGTTCTTTAATTATCAGCATGTGTAGCTAAACTTAAACGCTGAGGTTGTGAACCCTAGATGGGTAGAATGTTATTGAGAGTTTGATATTGAATCCAATTTCGAAAGAAGCTTGATATTTATTTATTTCTCGTTCTTCAATTAATCGTTAGTGGTTGCAAACATTAACGAATGCCAATCAACGCTATCTTATCTTGGAAAAGTGAGATAGAGTTTGGTAGAAATAAATAACAAAAATTCAGGGCTTTAAATCTTGTTTAATGAAATCACTTAGGAATAAGTAGATTTTAATTTGGCAAATAATTGGTTGTTCTTAAGATCGACTCTTTTGTATTCAGGAGAATCGTAAGAGGATACATTATCCAAGAATTGGGAAATATTGGGTAAATACATTAAACACCAATTGCATATCAAGAACGAAATTCAATAGCAATATCAAGAACATTCTATTACATTAAGGGGAACACAACCTTGGTTTCTTAAACATTAGTTCTCAGTTTTCCTTTCTTACATATTAAACACTTCTTTATTTTATTTGGCTACTTGATAGAATTACGACTAAGTAAAGTATTACATTAATTGGACAATATTTTCACGCCTATTCCCTGTGGGATTCGACCCCAACCTCGTTGGGTTACTATATTTGACATCGATCGCTTACACTATTGTTTAGGTGTAATTTGAGCGAATCAACTACCTCTCATAAACCCCTACTCAGCTTTCGCCAAAAAATCATTTGCACCCTGGACCCAAATTCGTTCCCTAGTCCAACACAGACCAAAAGGAGTCAAGGAATATGTTGCTGCCTCAAAACTTGACCAGCATCATATTCTTGCCACTCGAGAGGAACAATTTATCACTCTTCAAATCCCAGATGATTTTTCCAGGCAATGGAGAGATCATGGTTTTACCCATATCCATTTTGGTGCTATCCGAATCGCTTTAACATATCACAGAAGAAAAGGTCAACCTATTGTAGCTCGACTTTCTCTTCTAGATACGAAATACTTAGAGTACCAACATGCAAATTTGGGTACCGCAGAAGTTACCCTGAATGCTGGAACTGTCTTCATAACAATCTTTCCAAATTTCAACATGTCTCTTTATGATCCATACTTAACCGAAGCACTAAAAATCCAAGTCCAAATCCAAGGAGCCCCTCAAACCAAAGATTCCATCCAAGCCACTTTTCATCACCAAATGGCGTGGCGAGTCCAAAATCATGCCATGGATCTTTGCCTTCCCGGAGGAGAAAATGCTTTACTCATAAATATTGATGCTACCAAAGGAAACACCATGTGCACCCAAATACCCAGACAAATTTCAAGAGATGAACTTGTCAAAATTCTTCCTGATTCCTGGATCAAAAATTATGAAAAGTTAAGAGAACCGGAGGAATCCCTACAATCTGGTGAACCAACTTTTACCAAAAGAAATGACAAAACCGTTTGCAAAAGTTTTGACCATTCCCACCTCAAAAAATCCAATAAAACCATATTTTCTTGCCAAAGGATGCAACCCAAAGATACAACAGATACATACCCTGAACCTGATAGAGAGCTCTTTTGGAATATATAAAGCATCATGGAAGAACATGACTGGTGTCAAAATTTTGACAAAAATGGAAAGAATACTTGGTGGTTCAAATGCCCCTTTACGGGACACTGCCCTTGGGATCTTGATTGCGACTGTCAAGACTGTTTAGAAGATCCAAATGGAGAATATGATGAACACCACCAGCCTCATGGGGAAAGGTTCCGCCTCAACAAAACCAAACCAAAATCCAAGAAAAAGGGGAAAACCACTGAAAAACAATTCCGAGCCAAATATGAAAATAAAGACCCTTCAATTGGATCATTAAGCCGTCCAGGTAAATATGAATTTCTTGTCAGTTACAAACCCCAGGAATGGCCAAAATTACCAGAAAAATTCACTCCAAGTTGGGAGGATAGTGAAACCACACCCAAACCCAAATCACCATCAGCCCATACCTCACAACCCAAAAAGCCACCTGAACCTAAAACTTCACCAATTCCGAAAATCACAAACCCCCCACAACCACAGATATCCATGCTAAGTCCTTCAAGCTCCAGTCATACCCAAGACTTTCCTTCACTACAGCCTTTTGAAAAGGAGGGTATAAGCCATGCTCCAAAAATTCCCAAGAAAAACGTAGTGCTACCTACTGGAGAAAAACCCCCAACAAGTGACATTAAAGCAACAATGAACTGGCAATCCGAAAACTCTATCTGCCAAAACAAGGTACTGAACAACATTGGCAACACCATAAGGAACGTGACTCATACACAAAACAAAATGATGAGCAAAGTGGAAACAATTGAGAAAAAGATGGAGCAAACATCGTCTCGCCATGACGGACTAATCAAAGCATTGGAAAACAGGTTGGCAAACTTACAATACGAGATTTGTCCGCCAGGAACTTCACTTTTCCAATTCTTCCAACAACAACAAAAGGAGACGATTTCCATCAAAGAACAGATCCAACTTTTGAGAAATGACCACTTTAAGCCACAAACAACCCCAGTTTTCCCTTCAAAACCGACTTTCTTCCCTATGTCTCCACAAGCATATTCCCCACCTAAATTGGACTACACCTTTTCTACTTATCCATCTACCTCACAAAATCCGATCTCTTTCACCCAACCCTTAAAAAAAGAACCGGATTTTGATATCGCAAAATTGGTTTGGGGAAGGAAAGACGCCCTTGCAGCACAAAAACAAACCAAGAAAAGGCGAGACCAAGGAGAAAGTTCAAAATGGTCCAACCCCAAAAATCTGATGATTTCTGACCAGAAAGCTCCAGACCTCTATGTCTCCCAGCCAAGATGCATATCAGAAGAAGATACTCCATGGTCAGAATCTCTAAATTCATCAGACGATGAATCGATGGAAGATAGCTCTCAATCAAGCAATGAATCCACAACGAACTCTTCCAAATATGGCAATCCCCCAATATTTGTAAACCAGCCAAGAGAGCCAGAAGTATCGGAGATAGATGAGGAACAAGAAGGCATGACAGATGAGCCAATCCCAGAAAGAAGATACGAGCCCATGGCGTCCAAGCCAATTGGAATCGATTTCCATACTTTCACCTTAGACGACGTCAAGGTTTCAAAATGGCCTCAGAGGATCCAAGACTTCTATACTTGGATGGTGACCAAAAATTTGGCAGAACGAGAAAAGTATATCATCTTGTCAGAACTCACTTCACGATTCTCAGGAATCCTCAGAGATTGGTGGAACTCACTTGGAATACAAGAAAAAAATACCTTTCTCACTTCCCAAGATTTTGCCTTCAACATCCGGGTCCTACATGAAGTTTTCTGCCGAGATACTGGCCAAAGACAGGAGAAAATGCGAAGACAACTCTTTGAGATGAAGTATGTGTCATTCGACAGAAATGACATTGACAGGCATTTTGAAAAAATGGTGAAGATATACTTTGAAATCGGCGGAGACATCAATCTGAAGCAAGCCTTTGTCTCTTCCCTTCCAAAGCTGTTGGCAAGCCGAACCATGAGCATCATTGAAGAAAAGTTCCAGTCCATAACTATCACACAAATTGGTTACATTAGGCAAGCTATTTTCGTCGCATTGGATGACATTTCTACAAAGCGCTCAGCCCTAAAGCAAATTATCCAGCACAATCCAGCGCTTGACGAAGCATGCCGCAAATCTGATCTAATCACCGGATTAGGATGTTCCTGCCACACGTCCAGACGACGTAAAGAATTCAGGAGGTTCAGATGGCCAAGAATTCCAGATGGAAAATGAAAATCCAAGAGGTGCACAAAATATTTCAGACGCAGAAGGCCAGGAAATTTTCACAAGAAGAACAAATGCTTTATCTGCCATAAGATTGGACATTTCGCAAAAAATTATCCTCAGTCAAGAAGATCTGTCAAACTCCTTGAAGAGATTGAAGATTACACTAGCATACATCTTGTAAAAGAAGAGGACCTTGAATCCATATTCTCTGTGGATGATGAACCCCATGAAGAAACTTTATTCTCTCTCGATATCTATGAAGATCAAGGCAATGACCAGTACCAGATTTCAGAACCAGTGATCGAGGCCCAAGAGGAGATCAATGCTCTCACAGTCGTTCTTCAAGTAGAACTCAAAGTCTATTCATCTAAATGGGATAAACCAGCTCGAGTTATTGCTTTCATCGACACCGGAGCTACTTCCTCACTCATAAATCCTGTTGTTCTCCTGAAGATCAATGGGTGCCGCATTTTAAAGATTTCAACACTGCATCAAATGCAATCTTAACCACAACCGTCATTACAAAGCACCCGGTCACAATTGAGTTCTTTCCAGCATTGAAGTACAGAACCAAGCTGCTAGGGTCTGATGTGCTAGGAAAAGATCTTATTATTGGATTCAACATTTACAGGCAACTTAGAGATCAACTTCAAATCAAGGCTAACGGGATAGCTTTTAAAAAGCAGTTC
The DNA here is from genome assembly GCA_002018475.1 of Nicotiana obtusifolia. Taxonomy (NCBI): domain Eukaryota; kingdom Viridiplantae; phylum Streptophyta; class Magnoliopsida; order Solanales; family Solanaceae; genus Nicotiana; species Nicotiana obtusifolia. Next base: position 110,045 of record MCJB01029023.1, on the reverse strand, counting down.
AGACCTTATTCTGAGATTCCAAGGCTATTCCAAATCACCAATGACGAACAAATCAAAGAGATTGAGCAAAATCTCATTGAACATTCATGTGCTGAATCCCACAAGGATTTCATGAAGAAAGGAAAAAGCCCATTATGGAAAAACCAAGAGTTTTTTATCGAGCTCCCTTTCAAGAAAAATGAAAACATCAATCCGACAAAGGCCAGTCATTCAGGCATGAATCCAGATCATCTTCAGCTTGCAAAGAAAGAATGCGAAGAACTTTTGGAATTTGATCTGATAGAGCCATTGGATTCACAATGGGCATGCGAAGCATTTTATGTCAACAAAAGAGCTGAGCAGACAAGAGGAAAACTCAGGTTAGTTATTAATTACCAGCCACTAAACCATTTCCTCCAAGATGATAAATTCCCCATCCCAAATAAACTCACGCTTTTTTCCCACTTAGCCAAGGCCAAATATTTTTCCAAGTTTGATTTAAAATCTGGATTTTGGCAATTGGGAATCCACCCTGAAGAACGACCCAAAACGGGATTTTGCATCCTCGATCATCACTTCCAGTGAAAAGTCATGCCCTTCGGGTTGAAAACTGCACCCTCCTTGTTCCAAAAAGCCATGATAAAAATCTTCCAACCTATCCTCCATACCTCCTTAGTTTACATTCATGACATCCTGTTATTTAGTGATACATTGGAGGAACATGTCAACTTGCTTCGTCAATTTGAGACATTACTAACACAGTACGGAATCATGCTCTCAGCAAAAAAGATGGTTCTTGCTCAAAAGGATATTGATTTTCTCGGAATGCATTTTGCCCAAGGTGAATACAGTCCAGGACCACATATATGTCAGGAATTACTTAAATTTTCAGATACCAACCTCATAACAAAGCAGATCTAACAGTTCTTGGGTGTAATAAATTATGTTAGAGATTTCATCCCAAATATCTCTACATACATTTCACCGCTCACAGAAATGCTCAAGAAAAATGCACCATCATGGGGAGAGAAACAGGATAAAGCAGTCAGAAAAATAAAGGAGATATGTAAAAATGTCATGAGTGATCTTTTCTCGGATGACTTCACATGGTGTTTGATATTCTTTTGCTGCTTCTCGGACTCTTTCCCAGTGAGGATGAGTATTGGTATAATTCCAGCTTGCCCAATCTTTTGGCCATATCTATTTCGGGATGCACCTATTTTGCTGAAAAATGATTCTTTGTGCCTTGTACTGTTATATTTTCATGGAATTCAAATGCAATGTCTTCAAGGATTTTGAAAACATTGCTCCAGCCCTTAGAGTATTTTTACTATGGTTCAAGCCTAGAAGATATTGGAAAAAATGTTTCAGCGATTCCTACGCAGCAAAAATATTCATGTTTTATAGGCCAATAAAGATCATTAATGGAAAAGTCCAGGCACAAGCAGAGGCATCATTCTGGTGGAAATTTCCCGTGTCCATTTTATCAATGGTCGAAGCCGCTCGAAGAACTTCCTCAGATCTCGCACATGGTCTTCTTGCGTTCTAGAATTAATGATCACATCATCCACGTATACCTCAATTTCCTGGTGCATCATGTCATGGAAGATGGCAGTCATAACTCTCATGTATTTTTCCCCAGCGTGTTTCAGACTAAATGGCATGACTCTATAACAATAAGTGCCCCAAGGTATGGTGAATGTAGTCTTTACGGCATCTTTTTCATCCTCAGAACCTGGTGATATCCGGCATAACAATCCACGAAAGAAGGTATCTCATGTTTAGCACAGTTGTCAACAAAAATGTGGATGTTCTATAGTGGAAAGTTGTCCTTGGGACTCGCCTTGTTCAAATGCCGCAATCAACACAAACTCGAGGTTTTCCATCTTTTTTCGGCATTGGGACCACAGCCATCCACGTGGTGTATCTATCCACTTGGATCACACCAATTTTCAATTGTTTCATGACTTCTTCCTTGATCTTATCACTAATATCCATTTTGAACTTTCTTTGCTTCTGTTGGACGGGTGGATAACCGGGATAGGTAGGCAATATGTGCACCATCAAATCAATGCTCAGTCCTGGCATATCATCATAAGATCATGCGAACACGTCTTTGAATACAAAAGTTGGATCAAGGCGTCCCTAGTCTTTCATCAACGTGAATGCTAATCATGGTTTCTCGAATCTCTTCTGAACTGCCCAAATTAATCGGCTCGATTTCATTTAAGTTTGGCTTAGGCTTATTCTCAAATTGTTTCAATTCTCAATTTATTTCCCTAAAAGCATCATCTTCATCATATTATGGCTCTTGATTCATTATTTCAAAGTTATACATCATTTTAGGATCTGGGCATGTAGTCCGCAAGCATATCATGTTATTTAAGTCCGCATTATAAGAACTGAAAAGAAAACGATAAGAAAAATAGTAAAATCAGAACAAAAGAAAAGAGACATCTATGGACGATGAAATATTGATTCCATTTCATTGAATTGAAAATATGAGGGTTTACATCAGAATAAAAGATAATAAAGTAAAACATTCGAGTTACACCCTGAAATAACTTGTAATGTAGAAGAGATGGCAAGACTGAACTACCGAGACTCCCGCCTAAGGGGGAACGGGGTAGCCTCCCAGTTCTGGAGCTTGAAATCCGGCCCCATGTATAACACCTCGGCACTGATCGTGCCTTCCCCTGGCTGGACCATGTGGGACTCATACAGTATTTGTTTCAAGGACTCGCAGATATTATCGATTTCTTCGATTGTGAAGGCCTCTCCTTCTTATTTCATATACTTTGGTTTGACAAATGATTGGGTGAGATGTGGAATGGGCTGGGATATGACCCACCCGGTTTCTTTGCATTTATTGGACCATGTTATATCGGCCTCTGCAGCTCGGAAGCCCACACCAAACACTTCTCATTGGCGATTGGGATAATAGGCTCAGTAATACACTGCACAGATACCCCGAGTCCCTTTCCGTGCTTGTACCCATTTCGAATCATTTGGGTGGCAACCATAACCGAAGCATTAGACAAACAAGGTTGAGGTAATAAGGCCCCTTCTTCAAATTGGTCGGCAACCACAATTTCGAAAGCTTGGTGCACAATATGCTCACTGCCTTCCCTAGCTTCAAGACACGGGACTGAAGGGTCCTGGTAGATGGATTGCTCATATTCTCCGTGGACAACAATCTCTTGATTTTCATATTCAAACTTGACCATTTGGTGAAGAGTGGAGGGAATAGCTCCAGCAGCATGAATCCTTGGTCTGCCTAGAAGGAAATTGTATGAGGTTTCCATGTCCAAAACCTGGAAGGTAATCTCAAAATCCACGGGGCCAATAGTCAGAATCAGATCGATTTCTCTTATCATGTCTCTCTTGACCCCATCAAAAGCTCGTACACAGACGTTATTAGCCCGGATTCTTTCGATTCCAATCTCCATTCTCTAAAGTATTGAGAAAGGGAAAATATAGACCTCGGACCCACCATCTAACATCACTCTTTTCATATAATAGCCCTCACATTTGACAATCAGGTGGAGGGCTTTATTGTGGGCGGCTCCCTCTAGGGGAAAATTATCGCGGTTGAAGGAAATCCTATAAACCTCAAAGAATCATTCGGCCATTCTTTCCAATTGTTCGATTAGAAGTATCAACCGGGACATATGCTTCATTCGATGTTTTGAGGAGCACTTTCTGGTGTTCATCTGAACTCAGAAGCAGAGATAAGAGTGAGATCTGGGAAGGAGTTTTCCGGAGTTGGTCAACTATTGAATATTTTGAAGTTTTCATCTTTCTGAAGAACTCTTCTACTTCCTCATTGCTTACAGGCTTCCTGGACGACATTTGTTTATCCCTGTTCAATTTTGACGTCTTTAGCTCTTCTGGGGTGTGGTACTTCCCATACTGATTCATCTCATTCACTTCTCCCATAACCTCTTTCCCTTTGTATGTAACCACGGTTCTGTTGTAGTTCTAAGGGACTGCGGTGGGATCTTTCATAGGGCTCTGTGGTACGAGGCTGATAACCACGGGCTCAGCCAGCCTTGGTGAAATTACCGGCCCCCGCTCCACATAGGTCCCCTTTGGCACATACCCTTGGCACACCCAATGTCGCCTTCCTTTCATCTAATTTCTTGGGAGCGCTGAGGATAAACTATTCTTTTCTCGGGGCCTTAGGAACATAAAGAACCACGTTATTAGCAGGTGTTGGCCCAATTTTTGTTTCAACAAATTGAGGAATAAGAGCAACTTTCTTTTCGGCTTTGGCTGGTTTCACTACCGCTTTAGGTCTTGCCTTTAAATTGGCGATGGCAACGATGGCCTTCAATGCCGAGTCAAACTCTTTGTCATCACAAACCATACCAATGACCGGCCCATTGTTGTGAGTCGGTAATGGATTATTGGTCACATTAGGGATCTCCTCGTCCCTCTGCACGATTCTTTTTTCTTCGATCAGGTTCTCGACCGCCCTTTTGAGGGCGCAACAATCTTCTATGTCATGGCCTTTCATTCCAGAATGGTATACACACCTGGTACTGGCCTTGTATGATGGGGACTCGGGATTTTGCCGATTGGGAGGCACAGGCTACAATAAACCCAGTTGGATTAGTTTTTGAAGCAGACTAGAGTAAGATTCATCAATAGGGGTGAAATTGTTTCTCCTGGGAGGCTCACGAGGCGTGGATTATGTTGGTGCACATTTTCTAGTGGGCGCAGATTATATGGAGCTTGGTAGGGATTTTTATTTCTGGGAGGTGGAGCTCGGGCTTGGTTGTAGTGTTGCTGGGGCTGTGCGTAAGGTTGGGTATTCATCACCGCATAGTGAGGTGGTGCCACGACATAAGATGCATCTTGATGCGGGTAATAGTGTTGTGGGGTTCTTGGTGGCATATAAGAGTGGTCAAATGATCGGCGAGGCCCTCTTGAACCCGAAGCCATCATGGCTCCTTCCTCCCTCTTTTTGCGATTAGCCAAACCCTATGAACCGTTCTGGATGGCTTGGGAGGTAGCTTTCAAGGCAAATTGACTCAATATTCGGCCAGTTTTCAGATCGTTCTCTACCATATCCCCAATCTTGATGGCCTTAGCAAATGGCTTTCCCATAACAGACATCATATTCTGGAAATAATCAGCCTCTTGGGCTTACATGAAAACTGTAACCATTTCTGTTTCGTCCATGGGCGGTTTTACTCTGGCGTCCTGCTCGCGCCATTTGATAGCATACTCGCGGAAACTTTCCGTGGTTTTATTCTTCAAATTAGACAAGGAGTTTCTGTCTGGAGCGATATCCACGTTGTACTAGAATTGTTTGACAAATTTTTGGGCCAAATTCCATATGTGCCAGTGGGAGATTTCTTGATCTATGTACCATTTCGAGGCGATTCCTGTCAAACTTTCTCCAAAGTAGGCCATCAACAACTCTTCTTTCCCACCAGCCCCTCTCAGTTGATTGTAGTATCTCTTTAAATGAGCAATTGGGTCTCCATTTCCATCATACTTCTCAAACTTTGGCATTTTGAAACCGGCAGGGAGATGAACATTTGGGAATATGCACAAATCCGAATAGGAAACACTTTTTTGGCCACTCAGGCCTTGCATGTTTTTCAAGCTCTGTTCCAAGCTTCTCATCTTCGGAGCCATTTCTTCCTGCTCGGAATTCCTAACTATTCTTTCTTGCTCAATTAGGGACTCATATTGTGGCTTTTGAGTGTACGAGTTCAGAGTAACATGAGTCGGATCAGGCTGAAATTGCAAGCCTTGGAAGGTGAATGTTGAAGGTTCAAAGCATGGCCTGGGCACGGTTGGTTGTGCCATGGTGAAAACTGGTGGTGTGGAGAACAACGTCGACGGTGCTCCGGAGAACGGTGCCTGGGGCAGACCACAAAAGGCATCCCGGTGAAGTTGGATGATATAGAAAGGTACCTAAATGGGACAAATGGATTAGTCATAGGGATGTTGATGGTTCCAACCGTCCTTGGGATCAGCTTGGGGAACCTAGGAATTGCGCTTGGCGGTTCCCTACCGCTGGGCCAGGCGTCCCACATTTCTAACATGCGAAGATGCAACATCTTGTTTTCTTCGACAGTTGCCGACTCGGGTTGTGAAATAGCCAGCTCAAGGCTATCCTCAGTGTTAATAATGCGGAGATTGCTTTTTGAAGCCATTGGAACCTTTCTTTTGGATCTTGTAAAATAGGGGTGAGAAGCCAGATTACCAACAAAACCAATCACCTGAATAAAACCTGGCTAAATTTGCACACACGACACCCTTGTCAGTTTTGAGACATCTAATAGATAGGGAATCGCACATTGGGGATGTATGCAACTAAACAGTTAAACGCTTCTATAATGTTTTTGCAATGGCTGCTGTTTCTCCCAGCTTTCACGATCTCTTTTTCACTCTTTAATTCCTTTCTTTCATTTCCACTCTCTCTTTCTCTTTTGTTTTGTCATTCCTGGTTTTCTCTTTTGTCTTTATCACACTTCTTTTGTTTTTCTTTCACTTATTACCTCTCAATTTTCTCTTTTTTTTTACATAGATTAATTACGCTATGATCGAATCCGATGAGGATTGCCTGCGTATCATGACGCCGCATGGATCACATCATTACGCAGTTCAGGAGAATAAATGCAAAATGAAACTAAAGAAATTTTTTTTAGGGTTTTTTCAAACATTTCAGTAACAAAAGAAAAACATACAGACTCGAAACAAAATAACAACATACTCGAAATGGACAAAAGGACAAACAGACTTGACGCGAGGAAAAAGTAAAATACAAACTCAAAGACTGAACAATCAAGCACACTGATGGGCCTCAAATGTTATTCCGGGGGCCTGCAGGAAATCAGTCGGTCTCGACGCTGGCCCAGTTGCAAGCTTTTCCTGAAGGAGTTCTAGGCCGGCCATGACCTGGTGAGCAAAAGATAGCACCGAAGCAAAGAACATAGCTCGGGTTATGTTCTCACACTCATGGCATTTCATTGTCGTGTAGTCGGCTATTTCCTTGATTCTAAGCTTGATAGCGCCTTTCTCCGGGAGTAATTGCCCGATCTATTGTTCCTGAACTTCCACTATTTGCATAGCGTCGTTGTTCTGGTCTTGCAATTTCAACACACTCTCTTCCAATTGGTTAATCAATGAATAAAAGTGTTCTCTTTCCGTCTTGAAATCTTTAACCTACTGACCCATTTCATTTTCGAGGGTGACCAGCTCTTTCTTTAAAATTGTAACTTCTCTGTCATATCTTTGCTTTAACTGGCGGGCTGACTTTGTCTGTTTTTCCACATCTTTCTCCACCCTCGCCCGAGCTTTTGCCAAATATTTCTTGGCCTTTGTCAGATCGGCCGCATATTCATGCACTTTTTGCCTCAAGTTTCTTATGATTTTTTCATCCCACTCACTTCTTATCGGTGTCTCGGCGGCTATTTTCATTTTCCGGAGCTAAGCTCGGAGGGCTTCATTTTTCCGGGCTAACCTTTTCTTTTTCTCCCTCATCTTCAGCGGCTTGCAACCCATTTTTTAATTGGATGGTTCTGACTTGATGTTCTAACTTGCTAATGGTGGTCCGGTATTCCTTCTCTTTGGCTAACCGGACCTACTGTTCTTGTGCCCCGTCAGTGAATTGTTGGACATGGGGCCTTTTGGCGGGCTGTTCTGGCTCTTGATCGACCTGGGCTCTCTTGTCATACCACGCTATATAGTTAGACTCCACTTCACCAGATGATAAATCTCGCACCTGAGTATGTGGCTCCAAAAACCTACATTGATGCCAAACCTGGCGAACCTTTTTTTCCGGAAATGCAGCCCCTGGGCGTAGCTCATTAACCTGCGTACTTAGATCTTCTTCATGAGGGACTTTTTGATACCTCCCCAACTTGCGTAAAACCCGATGTGGAGCATACGACTGAATACTCTGAAGGACCCATCAATTAAAGAAAGCACACATCGGCAAACATGTAGATAACTTCGTTGACCGGAAGCCAACTGAAGGTCCACCCAATTTGCTTTGTGGTTAAAGAACCTAGATGTGTGAACCATGCTTCAGTACCTTCTGGCAACTCACAGCCATTTACCCTCTTTTCGTACTCTTCGATGCAACTGAGTCCGGTTAATCCGTAGTTCATGTACCTCGGACAATGACAAAGATGTTCCACCAGCCACATTTGCAAAAGTAGATTACAACCCTCAAAGAATTTTGCACTAGCTCAACAAGCAGTTAGAGTTCGATAGATCTCTGCGAGAATCATCGGCACAAGAGTGTCGTTGGTCTTCTTGACCAGAAAGTCCCAACTCTATGTGTCTGTCACTCCTTGGGCATATCAGAGTGCCTAGGAACGCGACTACAAAGGATGAACCTCGGCGTGCCTCCCACTTATTTTTCTTTCCCTAGTGACTCAAACCAGTATCTGGAGCCTCAAACCCGTGGGGGTCCCGGTACCGACAATACAAAAAGTGGAATGTGTAGAAACCTTCGGCCAAAGTTTCATTTAACTTGCCGGTTAATGCCTAGAAGGTCCAAAAATTTATGAGGGGTCACAGTTCTGGGTGCTACAGGATATTGATGCCTCAGACTCCCATCAAAACCAGCGTAACCTGCTATTTCCTCTACCGTAGTGGAAAACATTGTGTGTCGGGTCCCAAAATAGTATTAGTGCCTCAATTAGATCAACCCTAGGCTAAATCTGTAGAAGACCGGTGAGCCCACCTAATGCCTTAGTCACAGAATGCTTGCTGACCTCCCTCATGTCATTCCACCACATGTGGAGTCTTAGTAGAATCCCATCTACTATCTAAAAGGGTATTCTCAACGATGCTAATTCTGCACGCAAATTGAGGACAAGTGATCAAAACTGACATATTTCTTTCAAAAACACAAAGTGGTTAATTTCAAAAATTCAGTTCAATAAACTCAGTAATAAAACAAGGGTTATTTTTTGCAAATACGGCCCTTCAGCACTTGGAGAAAGTTTCTAGAGATGTTTCTGCCAACTGATGTTGATTATAGGGAAAAGACTGACTCGGTTTTACATCGTGGCTATTCTTGCGAAAGCAGCCTTCCAGCGTCCTAGGAGAACGTTTTAAGGCTATTTTGACAAGAACGACCAAGGGTGAAGATGATGTTTCAAAAAGGTTCTTATTTTGGTCAATTTTGCAAAAATGAGGCCAAACCTGATAGAAGTTGCCTACGTATCTCACATCCAGACCCGCGTAGTTCAGTAAGTGTTGACACGGTTTTTTTTAAAACATTTGGCTTATTTTGAAATGAATTTTCCTTTTCTTTCTTTTTTTCAAAATTTCAGCAGAGTTTCGGGATTTTTAAATACCTAGGTTTTTTAGGAATCGGGTAAATTTTCTCTCTCCTGCCTCACTCTTGGTTTTTCTTTCCCTATTCTAGAAGTCGGTCAACATGCAAACCGAAACAAACAAATGCACGAGTAGCACGTAAATGCATCATGATGGTCTTATAATTTGGATACATCTGTCCTAGACGGACCCAACCTCTGTGTTAAGTCCCCAAAGTCAAATGCACGTGATGCAAACAAATGTTCCTACTAGGGATCCGGCATGAGGCTATGTTATCCTAGTTTTATCTTGGGATGTATTGTTCTAGACCTGGCTTACCCGAGCGGACAAGTCGAGCCGAAGAGGGAGGCGTACCGAGAATACAAAAGCTTTATCGGCTTTACAACTTGTCCGAGCCTCATTCTAAAATTAGGGGTATGACTCTAACAAAAAAGAAGCCGCGCGAAGCGCACACTTCCCAGAAAATTTAGAAGACTTAGAGAGAAGAAGAGTGTCGTAACAGTTTTATATACAGTTCATACAATATCAAAGCGGTAAAGAGCGGCAATTAGCACATTAGGCCCAAAGATGTAAAATCAGATAAAAACAAAAGCCAAGTATAACAGTTATTCTAAGCTCGAATTCTGAATCCTGAGCCAGAGATTTTGAGTTCAATCCCCAGCAGAGTCGCCAGAGCTGTCACACCTCCTTTTCCTGAAGGAATATGGAGTTTTTTCAATTAAGGTGACATTATTCGAAATGAGATTATTTTATTTAAGTTTTTAGAGTCGCTACATGGAATAATTATTATGGTGTCCCAAGTCACCGGTTTATTATAAAATCCCAAATCGAGGAAATTGATTCTATTTATGGTCTGTGAACACAGAAGACCGGGTAAGAAATTTTTGTTAAACCGGTAGAAGGTGTGAAGAACTCCCGAGATTCGTGATTTTAGCACGATCCCTTAACAATTAATATTTGGCGTTATCTGAATTATTACCTGTTTTAAACCTATTGTATATTTTACCTTTGACCGGTTTTAATTATTTATGTAACCGCTTTTAGTATTTATGGAATTTATTTGAACAAGTCGCGATGTCTCGCACTCGTTGTTTTTGTACATATTGAAAATCGCGCCACGTGAAACCCACCCGCGATTTACGACATGTTTATTTTTATTATTATTTGAAGTCATGGTCAAGTCGCGTGAAACGCACACTTGAATTGAGGTTACGTATCATGACTATGCCACGAAAACCGTACCCATAGTCACAATATTTATTAATCGCGCCTAAAGCAAGGTACGATGTTCATTGTACTTATTCTAAGGTTAGAGATTCGGTCATGGATATTATGTGCTGGAAAGAAATTCATTGGTGAAATCACGCGAACATGAAGCGACTGAAGGTCTATTCTATAATAAATATTAGAGAAGTAGAGGAACTGGTCTTGGCAAATTAAAGACTCATCTACATTTGCATAACGAATAGTTATTGGTTAAACGGGAATAGTTCGCAACTAACACTATCTCTCTTATTAACTGATTGATTGATTCTATATGGTTTAATATGGGAAGAGTAGCATTATGGGCTCAGATCACGTTAATGGGCCTTTTCAAGATAGGCAACAACGATTAGTTCAGTGTTTTTAGGTTCCAGTTTAACTTAAGAGCTCTGACGGGCCACCCGCTCAGGCCCATGGCGTTTGGGAATGAAAAACCCAGTAATTTCCAAGCTTAGTTTGCTAAAAGATTTTTTATACACCATCACAAAGGAATGAAGACCGTCTAAACAAAATTAATTGAAATATGAATACACATTATTAAGATTTAAAACTACACAATCGACTTGTTCAAAACGATTGACGATAACAGCAACATCTTTCAAATTCTAATCTAGAACGATATCCTACTAAAATTAACTATTACATAGATGACCACTTTTACACCTGTGAAGTCTTTGAATCAAACCAAATACTGGCAGGATTTCAAAGCCCGATATTAATGATCTTATTGTGCTAATTATTAACTACAGATCTAATAGTGAGTCGATCTAAACTCCACATACGACATCATTTTTAAGTTAACAACAAATCCAGTCAATGAATTCTTCATGTAAGCTGCAAAACTAAATTACATGCTCAGTTTTCATGAATAATCAGGCTTATGTGCTCAATAGACTAAAAAATCTTATCATGAGACATATAGTGACAGGAAAAACATTCAACAATATATACAAATACAAACTTCAGCCAATTCATAGCACATGGATGTTCAAATAATAATTACATTTCGAGATTGGAGTTAATACTAGAAAAGCAGCAAAGCATAAATGAAGAAAATAAGTCTCTGACTTTGAGGAGCACTGCTAAAGTAGGAACAACTAACAGCTTGATAAAACAGCAGCAAATAGAAAAATGAAGCTGAACCCAGATCCTAAACCCAGAAAAGTGAAGCCAAATTTTTGAAATTTAAAAGGCTGGAATTCCAGAAACTTTTCTCTACTGAAAATGAGAGTGAAAATAAGTGAGTTTCTCTAGAAATGCAGTGAATTAGTGTGTGTGTCTATTTGAGAGAAATGTTTGTTCTCTATATAGAATCAAAGTGTCCTCTATGAGAGAATGAGAGAGGGTATAAGAGCCGTCTGCCAGCTTCCTAAAAATCAGGGAATTTGCATCTTTTACAACTGAATTGGACCTTTTCAGATATTTTTCTTATTTTCCAAACCATTAGCTTCTGAAATTCACCCTTTTAACCCAAATCTGACCTAATTTTAGTTGTCTTATTATATTTTGACCCCTTCTAGAGGCTTCCTATCAAATAACAGAAAGATTCTCTAATTCTCATATTCTTTTGACCCTTTAAACTTCTGTTAATTATAAATGAACCCCCTCAAAAGAGAAAACATACTCAAACAGACTAAATCAATAACCTGCTTCAATTCCCAATCAAATCTGGAGTAATTAATCTAAAATTACGCAATTAGACTAATTATCTTGTAATTGAACTACTAAATCATGCAATTAATTATTTACCCTAAGAATATAGCTAAATATTTAATGAACTATGAATGTAGAGTTGCAATTAAGAACTACACTATTCTGGTTAAAATTAAATCAAACAAACAGAAATACTCTCAATTAAATACCATAATGACTACAAACTGCTTTTGAACCAATGACAAAAAGAAAAAAAACGAGATAGAGTGAGGCAAGGGTATACCTATTGAAAGAACGAAGAAGTCATTGAAGCAACTTCCAAGAAGGTTTGGCCGGTCAGTGACCCCACGAAGGTCTGGTGAGTTTCGAAATGAACCAAAACTAACATGAATCGATTGCTCATGTTAAGAGCCATCGATTCACGTGAGTTTAAGCCAAAATGAATCAGAGATTAAGAAGGAGACAGATTTAGGTTTTATGGCTTTTTTTTCTTTTTTTTTTTGGATTAGAAAATCGGACAATTATACAATAATTTTGTCACGCCCCGCACGGAGGGCCGCGACCGGGCACCGGACCCTGCTCGCAGAGTGCCGGCGAACCCTTCACCTGACTTCCCTTGTTACTTACAGGGTGTATCATATTCACATGGATTACAAGCGATAATATAACAATGGTAATAATAATAATAGCAATAACCTTCTGTGATATCGTACTATATCATAGGCATACGTTATACATAACGTGGCCAACTGGCTACAAACAAAACCATACAACATGGTACAAATGTTTGCCGATAAGGCAATTTAACTGCACATAGCCCAACACTTGTCTATACATATACTGACATTTGTCTATTGAGCCTCTATGGAAACATACAAAATACAACCTACGTCGAAACAGGGCCTCGACATGCCCACAATGCCTATACAAAATGCATACCAATGCCGTGGCAAGTCCGGAGGATGAACCTTGCCAATATCTGCGGACTGACTAGCCTACTGTGGTGGGTGAGCTCCCTCTGTCAGTCTATCAGGACCTGCAGCACGACATGCAGCGTCCACAGAGAATGGACGTCAGTACGGATAATGTACTGAGTATGTAAGACAGAAAACATAATGTAAGAACAACAGTATAAGCATTAGGATAAGAAATACATGACCTGTACCATCTGTATGCCTCTGAGGGCGGTTAACCATAGCATACTGGTGAGACTTATGCATTTACGTGTAACCTTTCTAACATTATCATATTCATACTCGTGTATATTATCAGTATCCACATCTTATACATACGCCTCCGTAGGCTTGCCAATTTCATATATGTTATTGTTACTACATACATCACATAGTCGTTATTTTAAACAATTACATACACCCTTGTAGGATCGTGATCAATACACATGCCTCTGTGGGCCTTATCATTATCTTCCCAACTGATCAGTGGTAACTGCCCATCCGAATCTAGTTCGGCCTGGTGTTTATATAATTGCACAATGGGTGCCTACCCGGCCGACGTATAGAACGGCTCGGTGTATAACTGCCCGTCCGGCTGTAGCTCGGCCCGGTGTAGTAAAACATATACTTCTTTATATAGTTGCACACTAGGTACCTGCCCGGCCGACTTACCGAACGGTCCGGTATATAAAACAACTATTGCATGCTGGACTTATTTAATCATTTCTTTATTAGTATCAATGCTCGTGCCATTTATGGATTACTTTTCTCATGGTGACATAATACTTAACTCCTATATCGATCACACTGTCAAGGTGACAAAATGTCAAATAGGTAACAACATATGAAAACCTCCGTAAGAGGGGAAACAATACAAGGACTCTTAGCTTCTATGAATAGAGTATTCTTTTGGGGCTCTTTCGTTGCATTGTATTCAATAGGAGTCGTGCAAAAGAAAGGACGGTATAGTCTTACATACCTGGTATGTATCGCACCAGCTCTCAAGCTACGAAATTGCTACAATTCTTTAATCTACAGTTGAAGAACAGTTCAATTGTTACTCACTACGCATCATAGCTATTACTAACCAAAATCTCCCAAATTTATATGGTGCTTCCCCATAATCTTCCTCTTCTTAACCTTATCAAACATATTCATGGCACATGCAGCTCAACAACGATCATAACCCACGCTATTAGTGGTAATTATCTTGAATCCATAGCTTTCATTTACATTCTTATGAACTCTTACATGCATGCAATGGATTTTCAAGAATCCCTAAGAGAATGGGTGTAGGAACTTACCTTGCATGTTGGACAACTTAGATCTCCTTTCTTGGTTCTTCAATCCCTAGGTCTTGCCCTCGCTTTGGGTTTGCAAGAGAAGGAACTTAGCTAGGGTTTCTCTATAATTCCTCAATTCCTTGATTCTTTCTTCAATTTAGAGTTTTTGAAGAGAGGAATTTGGTTAAGGTTCATGGGTTCTTTGAGAGAAGTCGTTTAAGGCCTTCTACTGAGTGTTTGTTTCTTAAAAATGAAGAAGGAACGGGTTTTGGGTCCCTTTTATAGGCCTAGGAGTAAGTGGCACACGTACCTGAAAAATGTCAGATCTGCGATCGCATACCCACCGCAGACGGGGTATGCGGTTCGCATTTTGGTCGCAGATCTTACCTCAACAGTCTGTTGCATTATGCGATGCAGAAGGGCCAGAATGCGGTTCGCATTTTCAACAATGCGATCGCATTCTGGTCGCATTTTGGACATTGGTTTGCCCCAGTACTCTGCCCCATTCTGCGATGGAGGGTGTCATTTCTGCGGTCCGCATTTTCATTCTGCGGTCCGCATACTGGCCGCATTTTTTACACAACTTCGGCCCAGAACTCTGTTCCATTCTGCGATGGAACATGTCACTTCTGCGGTCCGCATTTGTGTTATGCGGTCCGCATTCTGGCCATTCGACACTTTTGTTCTTTTTCTTAACTTTAAACCATTTTCCAGGTTTTTGGGTCCTCATATATGAGCTATTTCACAGTGTATTTTTAATGTACGAGTTCCACGGGTTGTAACAAATTTGAAGGGAATAACTATGGGATTTGAGGAGAGGGGGGAGTGAAGATTATCTGGTGAAGGTTTAAGGGTGTTTAGAGGTGGGCCGCCGGCGGAGGATTCTTGGGTAGCTAGGGTTTGAGTGGGAGATGGGAGAGATGAGGGAGATGAGAGAATGAGGATGGTCTCCAGGGTTTGGGGGGGGTTTGAGACAGTTTTAAGGGAAGGGGTAAGGAGTTCCAGTCTGTTGGATGAGCTGAGATGAAGGGCTAGGATTAAAGGGGGGAAACGGGGTCGTTTTGGTGTCTTTGGGGCTGGACCAGATTTAATGAGGTCTGGGCTAGGCGAAATTGGAGCAAGATTTGGGCCGCTAATCGATGGCCCAGTTTGAAGACAAAGTAATTAACCTCTTTCTTTCCTTTCCTAAATGTAAATTAACCAATCTAATTCTATTTAAAACTAAATTTGCAAAAGTAACCTAATTATCTATTTCCTAAAAATTAACAAATTATTTAGCTAACAAATGCATGTAGAGTTACTAAAGTATTTTTGTTGTGATTTTTATGTATTAATTCTATAATTAATAGTAATTAATTCCTAAAAATGCTATTAAAACCTAAAATGACATGGAATGAAGAAAATTTTATGGCCTTTATATGATTTTAAGATATTAAATATGCACAAAAGTGCAACTAAATACAAACAAACAAATAAAGAGAAATTCCTAGAAATTCTAAAAAAATCAAAAAATAACTAGAAAACTATTTATTTTTTTTTGGGATTTTGTAGGAATATTTACGTAGGGTAAAAATTACGTGCTCACAAATACCTTGGCCTTCATCATTTTGGCCTTCAACACCATCACCTTCCGGTTCTTCTTCATTCCCCGAGAACTCGGAACCGAAAATAGAAGAGTCGGTAGCATCAAGTCAGGCTGGAAGACCTCTTTTGGCATTTGGCTCTAGCTCACGGGCCTTAGCAATTTCGGCATCAAAGTCAATGACACCCGCTTTGTCCTATTCAAAGGTTTTTCTCCTCATGCTGTACATAGCATATATTTTTCAACAACAAGGGAAGTCGCTCGGCGCTGAAGTTCTTCTTTAAGTCTGTCAACCTCGGCGGAAAGGTTATCCCGTGCGAATCAAATGGACCGGAGGCTAACATCAAGGTCGCGGACAATGGAGCTGAAAATTCTATTATGCTCAATGGTCCTCTTATGCCTCTCATCCAACTGGGCATACTTCATGTGGGTAGCAGTAACTTCCTCAGTTTTGGAGTTTAAGGATGCCTCCAAATTTCTCAACCTTTCAGCGTAGGCAGCCTCGCGATCGGATGCAGCAAAGAACGACATTATGGATATCAACCCATTTGGCCTTAGTTTCTTCAAATTGTACCCTTAATGTGGCAACCTCCTGGATAAGGGTCACTACTTCTTGATCACTTTGTTGCAACCGAGCCTCCAACTCAAAAGCCTCAGCAGCTCGTGCTTCTAGTTCTGAGATGCAAGCAGCAATCTAATCTCGCTTGGTCAAAAGTTGATCCTACTCGGAGATGAGTTCCTCCCTATCGCGAATTAATCTTTGAAGGCCCTCGGAAGTAAGGAAGTTCGCCTAAAAAATAAAAATGCAAACTCAAAACTCTACCATTACAAAGACAGAAGAAACAACAAAGGAAACAAAGGTTATACTGTCGCTGTGTTGTGCATGGAATTGTTCAACAAACACTCTCCTGAGAGAGTTTGTATCTTGTCTCTATCTTTTTCTGAAGCCAAAGACTTCAGATAATTAGCAAGCTCCACCGGCCAAGATAATAGATGGCATCCGGTAGAGACCGAGAGGGTGACGCACCTCCTCCTTTGGGGATCTTCGGAGGGGGCAGCATAATTCTGCCCCAAACTCTCATGAACTGGGAACTGGGGAAGAGGGACACCCTCCTCTCGGGAAACTATGTCCGGTGGAGATGATATAGTTGTTGCTGCTGTGGAAGGCAGAGTGGGTGAAGAAGGAGATGAAGCTGATCGCGTTGTAGCCTAAGAAGTGGCTGCAGCGAACGCAGTGCTGGTTGTTGGTTACTCATCAACCGAAGACGAAAGGGACCCGGTACTCAGCCTCACGGTACCGGGCATGGCGACTGGGACTTGGAAGCAGGAGTTAGCGTCTTCCACTACATTATACTACCGTTAGAGTGTCAAGCCATCGTCCTCGGTTAGCGTAATTAGCTCAATAAGTTGAGCATTCTATTGAGCTGATGAAGGTCGTCGTCTTCTATTTAGAGAAGCCCCCTCATCATTGGATCTTCCATCATCGCCAATCACTACGGTGACTATGGCCGGCTCGGGCACGACACTCATCACCACGGAGGAACGTCTCCTTTTTTGTTGCTTGTTCTCCTGCCGGGGACTCCGAGGGGAAATACTTGCACTAGAAGCAAGCCCGGAGACACCTATTCAGGTAAAAGCCTCATGCTGCAGCCTCACGGCGTTAGCAGGATTAGCCAAAACGTCCTTCTCGGGGATGACAACTGAGCCCTGAGGTTGACCTGAATTCAACAAGAGAAAAAGGTTAATCGGTTTTCTTATACAAAAGGAAAAAACACAATGAGTTCAACCTACCATGATTTTTGGCCTTCCACCCATATTTAAGGGTTAGTTCTTTTCACGTGCGAGTCTCGGGCGTAGTGACATCCAAAATCTTTTGGACCCACTGGTCCAAGCCTTCAAACCCTCGGCGGAGTCCACCGAGTTGCTAAAATAAGTGACAAAAGAGGAATTAGTAACAACATGGCATGATCTTTAGCTATAAGAAGGGACAAACGATGAACTTATGAGTGCAGTTCCACAATTCTTGAAAGGATGGAGCCGTGGCCGGAATGATGTCCTCAGTGGCAACTGTAATGAACCGTTCCATCCATCCATGGTCGTTGTCATCATCCATGCTGGTTAACAGAGCATGGTGGCCGCGTTTACTGAAATTTATCATTCCCCCACGGAAACTCTTGGGGGAATAAAAGTTCATTAGTCGAGCCAGGGTTAGCTCCTCTCCCATCTCCTGGCATAGATGCCGAAGGCAAGCAACAGTCCTCCATACAAAAGGACTTACTTGTGCCAGCATACCTGGTAACGGATGCAGAACTCCACGATAACAGAGACAAGATCCCTGCTCAAAGAAAATGGTCTGAAAGTAAAGGGATACGTATAAAAATATGTGAAACCCTTCTTGGATAAGGTTATCCGCTCCGCTAGGTAAGGAGCGATGATGTCTAAGTCATGACAATGACAGTCTTCCTTCACAGCAGGAATGCTGGAAGGACGGATAGAGGAAGAATACACGCCAACAGCCCACGTGGGGGGATTAGTGGAAGGGTACTTCTCTTCAAAGTCCTTAGTTGTGACAAGGCTCCTTGGGATGATGGTGCTCACTGTAGGAGGAGAAACATCATCAGCTTTACCTTTACTCTTTGAGAAACTAGGGTTTTTGGAAGAAGAAGCCATTTTTATCAGGAAGAAAGAAGAGGTTTTCTCTGAAGAAGAAGGCTAGAGAAAGTTGAAGACAAATACGAGTAGAGTAAAGATAGTTTGAGAAAGTTTGGAAAATTATGAAGTGTAAATGAAGAAGTTTGATGCATCTAAGTAAAGGAATAGGCGTCTAAAATCGTGGCCATAATTGCCTTGATAACCGGCAAAAGTGGTGCTGAATCATGGGATGACGCGTGTTCGGGAAATTAAATGCGAAGAGACATGCGTCTAATCAACCGTCAGAAATTTTTCAAAGGGGGTCAAAGAATTTTCCGCCAAAAAAGGTATCTCTACCAACTTCCCCGTGACACAAAGTTATGGCACCGGAAAGCAGGGGTACGAGCTAAAAGCAGGCGTGCCTCTCTTAGAAGAGAATATGATACCATCCCCCACTTTTGGCGCACTTGTTTGATGAGCTAAGCCTAAGCACCATATAAGTCAAAAGCTAGCCTGAGACCTAAAAAAGCAAGGTCGAAATCCATCCCTCTTTTTCCTGTATTTGACTAGTAGGGCTAATGAACGACCCTACTATCTGTATAGGGTAAAATATGTTCATATTTAATGATCGCATGAAAAAGTGACACATGGAGCCGAAGACAGAAGATAGTCGGGGCCCGAGGCAATGATCTCGCTTATTATCAGAGAAAATGATATTCCTAAGGACAAAATAATTGCCTGCCACCTGGTAGTATTTAATGAAGAATATTTTATAGCATTAAGTGCACGCTTCATTACAGAGAATATGGCATTTACTGCCTACCGTTATGCATTCTTCAATAGCCCTCATAATTGTTACTAAAGAGGGGCTTGATCTTTGGAACTTGTTCCCTAGTTGCAACTATAAATAGTGAGCTCTACTATTCATTGTAAAAGACACGAATTTTCTGACAAGCATACACTACACTTTGTTCAAAGCTCAATGATACTTTACTTTCTTGCTTATTTATATTGTTCTTACTGCCTCCGGAAGCTTTGTTCCCGAGCTCAAGATCCCTATTGTCTTATATCGATTTTAATGTTAAGTCTTACATTTTTGTCTAATTCACTTATCATTTTATGATCAAATCGATTGACTTGTCTATAAATCACGTATAAATTTAACTATACCGTTTTACGGATAAACACTAACATGCAAGTTTTGGTGGCTTTTATTGGCTATGTGTCGTCTCTACCATATTGCAGGTATAGTGAAATTATTTTGAAGCTGCCAACTGGAGTGTTGACCACCTATGGGGGAATATAACATGGTGTAATGTTATCCACTTTGGGTCAAGCTCGCACGGTTTTTCCCAAAAGATTTCACAACATTAAGAGTATCCAACTCCTTATAAGTAATTTATTTTTGTTTTCTACTTTATGTGAGACTTTGTTTGTACACACCTAATAATTTTTCTCTTGAACTAAGTTTCACATGACACATCACCATTCATGGGTTAATTTTAAGATTAACCATGTGTCACCCACATCATTTGAGTATTTTATGGTCACTGAAGCCCAGAAGATAGGTTATGTATGCGCCTTTGAAGCTACGAGTAAAGGTAGTAAACCAGCCCATAGATGAGCAAAGGCCCTATGTCGGGTCCTACGCCATCACTTCGCCATTTCCATACTCGTCCTGCCAAAATACTTCCTTCCGATTTTGGTTGGATTTGATATTCAAAGTTTGCTTCTTTTCATCTCGTTATCAAAAAGTTTTCTTTTTTGTCTTTCATTCTTGTCTTGGTTGTGTTTACAGGTTTACGAGGTGAATTTGTGCTCTTGGCTTGATCACTTTGTGCAATGGTTTGCATATAAAGCTCGTTGAGACGAACTGATGCTTTTCAAATTCCTGGTAGCAATGGGTTAGCAACTAAAGGCTGCCAAATAATATATATTTTCTGTAAAATTAAATCACCTTTTGCGAAGAATTGGGGGCATGCTGCGAAGCTTATGAGATTATGGCCATTAATATACTCCGTTTTGGGTATTCCACCGATCTAAACTCTTCCGTAATACAAGCTGTCGGTTAACTCTCACATTCGATTTCACTTGTTCTTGTTCAGAGTTTCAAATGATCTTTTTCTTGCCCTCTTTAGTGGCGAGGGACAATATAGTTGAATAATTAAACATTTGCTGGCGTACTGAATCAGCCAGCTCTGTATATTTTTTCTCCGTTAAACAACAAGCATGATTACTTGTAATAAAACATTAGACATGATTAGCTAGAAGCCAAAAAGACTAGCCTACGCATTTTGTTTTTCTAAGGGTGCGTTTAGATAGTCCTTTGGTTTGTTTCTTGAAAAACACTTTTGGGAGAAAGTTTAACAAAATAAATTGTGTTTCAATTGTTCATTTGATAATTATTTGTATTGAAAGCAAATCAGAAACAACCAAAATCTACATCGATTTTGCATAGACCCTTTCAACTTTTCAAAACTAAGTAGAGTTTAGAAACCGCAACAAGATTTTGATTTTGAACAAGTTCCTTAAGTAGC
Source organism: Nicotiana obtusifolia (assembly GCA_002018475.1). NCBI lineage: Eukaryota > Viridiplantae > Streptophyta > Magnoliopsida > Solanales > Solanaceae > Nicotiana > Nicotiana obtusifolia. The sequence goes on along the minus strand of MCJB01029023.1, from coordinate 88,852 downwards.
ATCTCCAATCCTATCAAAAATATAACCCAAACCTTATATCCTCATATATCAACAGCACTGTAAATAAGACTGCCTTGTTAACAGAGTATCAGCTTGTTATCCCCACAAATGCATTGTCTTCTAATGGGAAGGGAAATAACTTGGAGGGAACTTGTTTTCTAACCAAAGTGGATAAAATATTCTCTTTTTTCTTGGGTCCATATTTCACGGAATAGAAAAGCCTACTAGAATTCTTCATATATGCAATCCAAGCATATACAAAAGAAAATTAGACCAGTCATTATTCTAGCAATCTTTGAATATGATACTCCATATAATTGCTTTCAAAATTCCAAAGGGAAATCAAGAAAAGAAAAGATTTGGAATTGTGCAAAAGATGACAATTAACAAGAGATAAGAAAGAAATTATTTCTCCATAGTTAAGAATGCTTATGATCTTGGGATCAAAAATGGATGAACCATGGAAGATCAGACATCATAAAGTACAAATAAATTAAGAGGAAAAAAGAAATTATGTTCAGAAGTTTCACACTGGCGCCTAAATGTAGACATGGATGCAAACATAGTTTAACAGGGTAATTAGGGGGCACGCTAAAACGAGAACTGAACACATATTACCAAAAATGCTTCCCAGGCAGCCAATAATCTTCAGTGCACAAACTACAACAGTACAAGCCCAAGTTCTGATGATCTTAAAACATGCTTTAGTCGATAGTTGTAGAGATAGTAGTGGAGTTTCCCATCACCAGGGCCAAACTTAAGTTCCTTCAAGAAAGTTTCATTATGCATAACATCTAGGGCGTTGAAAACCTCAAAATCCTTCTGCTTTGCTACAATGAGAGCATCATTCATCAACTGAATCCATGGAGTCTTAGTGGAAACGTTGTAATAAGAATAAGCAGCCTTCAGAGTGGAATAATTCTGATTACCAAGAATTGATGAAGGAAGTGTGTAAAAACTACAGAAGTCCGTGATTTCATGAGTCTCGGGACTTTCAACCAGATAGCTGTCAACAACATCCTCTTTTGGCAGAAGCCAGTGTTCCACATCATTTTCATCAAAATCAGGTGCTACTGCAAACTGCTTCAAGTAATTCCTAAGCAACCGAGTAACAGCAGGAACATCATGGGGCTCCATCTTTCTGAACCCAGGTGTGACAGTCTGATCAGGTAACTTATACAGCTTTATTGTGCGGCTCATCGTCATTCTCGGGCCAAGCCTAGAAAATCCAACATCGATAAGCTTCTTTGGATTCAAAGATCTATGCCAATATTGACATGTTGATATAGGTGTCGGAAGGACCACCCCAGCTGTATAAGCAGCTTGCCAAATGTTTTCCAAGTGAACTCTCCTCGTGACCTCCTTTATCATGACAGGAGCAAGTCTTTTTGATCTAAGCTTCTTATGAACACACAGAAAGTTGATCTCTGCCATGACCACAACAGTATCTCTAGCGCGTATCTTTGCCGGTACCCCTGTAATAAAAGCAACCAATTTCTTCGAGGTCTTCACTCTGACTCCAATGTGCCAGCTCCTGTAGTAACCTGGAGGATGAAGTGCCCATCGAAGAAATTCCTTTGAGTAATTGAACCTAAACATGTTCTCATCATCTTCAACATAATTGTTTGTTAGCAGAACATAGACCTCATTACACATATTTTCTGAGTCCAAATCACAGGTGGTCCACTCATATGGACTAGGAAGATTGTAAGGCTCCTGCTTAACTTCAGATAAGGGTGTCGGAGGTTCAATAGGACCTTCAGGCAAGCTTGTATCTCCAAGATCCTTAAATTGGCCCACTGGTTGTGTCTCCCAAAACTTATGCTTCTTCGCTAGTGAGAGAGATTCTTGCACCTGTCGTGCTAAGGAATCAATTGATACCTCATTACCGCTCTCTGGAGATAAGTTATTATCAGAAGTGACGCTATGGTTCTCAGTTGTGTTACTGTCGTCAGCCATTTTCCCAACTTCAATATATTATTCTCTGCCATAACGTCGTAAATTAAAATCCAACACTAAGTATAAAACACATAAGCAACATGGAGAGCATATTAGCAAATACATACGAGATTTACGGCATACATGCGGGTAGAGTCCATAAGCTCTAATAAAGGTACTATAACAGAAGGTGTATAATGGACTTTAAGTCAGTAAAATGCAGTGTACTGCTGCACCCACTACCTTGTGAATTGGGTTCGGACCTATATGCACGTACGTAATAATCGCAACTATATATGCACAGAGACCGAGCTGAATGCAATACCACAGCAAGATACCATTGTTCCAACAGCTGGACCCTTCTTTAATCTAAAGACATTGATTCTTGATTCCTAATTGCTGTGACGTGTAAAGTAAAATACTAAAAAAAATCATAATCAAAATACTGGAAAGAAAAGAGTAAACAAGGAATCTTGTATTTGCTACTCGAGATGAATAGAAAACGTCCAGACAAACACTATTTGAGTTATATCTGTTCCGGTGTTAGTTTTCACATCAATGAATGTATGATTTAACTATAATTTCAAATCATATTTAAGCTTCCCTATCTGATAATAAAATAAGCTCAATTGTAACTGTTGACGAGGATAGCAAAGCTGTTTTCCAAGCTGAATTCCACATTATCAACGTAAGCCTGATCAAGCATCAACTTTTCATCACTGTTCTAAAATCAGTTTTTACATAATCTAATAGAGAAATATTGGAAACCGAAAAAAAAAAATCAAAATTTTCACCATTGAATTACGATATTCACCCTAACAAACAGTAAGTCAAACTTATGCAGCGTCTACTGGTAGCATAAAGGTGCAAAACATAGCAAAGAATCAGTTCCGTAAGATCTAAATCATAATAAATAAATTTCTCCCTAGAAACGCAAAAAGAAAGATAAAGAATCAATGCGAATATACAGAAAGAAATTGGAAATCGAACCTTGTAAATGTTTAGTGATACAGTAGGGTGACCGAGATCTATCGTTTCAGAAAGTGAATAATATAAAGATTGAGCACCTGAGACTGAGAGGGCAAAAAATATCGAATAGATTTACTTTAGAGAGAGAGAGCTCAGCATAGGAACCAACGAAGGATTATGAATTGGATCTCAGAACTGTCAATGGGCCTTTGATTGGGCCCTTGTCCCATACTCCACTTCTGGGCTGGATGAATTTGGATAGTAGAAATGATACCAGGTAGCCATTATAGAAGACTGCTATTTAGAAATTAGCCATTTCAGTACAAAGTCTTGAAGTTAAGATTTTTAATTCAAATTTTCAGGATAAAATAAGTACGGGATAATCCCTAAATAGCAGCCTTAATAATGACTACTTGTGTACTTCCCTACTAGGATTCCGCTATACTTCGTTCATTTCATAAAGTTCGGACAAATATCAAACCATTTCATTTTAGTGATTCTTTAATTTATTTAAAATGAATTTACATATTTAAAAGTCACATAAAAGTAATATAAGTCTTTTTCTTTGTATAATTTAAAATGTTTTACAAAGTATAGAAATTTTCTTGTCGAAGAAAAAACTATCGACTCTCTAAACAATAATAGTGTCACATAAAATGCAAGAGGTAATAGTTGTTGCTTTACTATTACGTACAGCTTCATGCCATTCAAATCTGAGAGTATATCTAATACTTACTGCGTAATTGGTTTAGCACTTTAGATTATGAGAATCATTTCAAATTATCTAAAATTTAAATTTAAAAAAAAAAGAACCTTATTGATGTAAAATTTAGTAATTAATGGGAAGAACTTCTTAATTCGATAAGTAATCACTAATTATGATTAATAACTAGTTAATTGGACAAAATAATAAAATAAGTTGAAATCATTATTCAGCTCAAACAAGCTTTCTAAATCCTGGTAATAACACAGTAGGTAATGATAAAAACCAGTAAGGAAATGTAAATCATTGAATTACTTGATCCAGCTGTAGGCTGTAGTAATAGAAGGATTTGTTGTAGCTTAATTTTCAGTACGTCATTTTTTGTGATATTATCTTCATTTTAGCCCATTACAGTTAGACCTCTCTATAGCAGCCATCATTTATAACGGCATTTCACTATAACGATTAAGTTTTCTTTGGAACTAATTTTCATGTTATGTTATAATACACACACACACATACACATATATATAGATATATATATATATATATATATATATATATATATATATATATATGTTTATTTTATAACATCACTTCGCTATAGCATCCAAAAAATATCAGAACAAACGAGACTGTTATAGAGAGGTTTGATTGTACTGTGTATTATTAATTAGAAAGTCTTTACTTGCTGAAATTATTGTTTTTTACCATACTTTTAGAGTTCCTTATGTAAATGCTAAAGTACGTTTTATGCATATTTCATGATCTGTCGCTAATATTCTCTTTTAGTGGGAATGGATTTCTAATATTTTCCTTTATCTCTTTAGTTCAAGTGTTCTCTTGGAAAACTCACGTGGATTGCTAGTAAATTGGTTTATTAGCTTCATACTGTAAATATGGGTTTAAGTTATATATAATATTAGCAATGTCAGGAAATTCTACATTAATCAAATTTAAATTTATCGGGTATAAAAGTAATACTCCTGCATGTTATTGTGACTTAACCTATACACTAGTGTAAAACTTTACTACTACACTATTACGCGGGAAAAAAAACAGCAACCGAATTGCATGAAATGTTCTGTTGACACCTGTCTTCAGACCCGTTTTATATGCTTTTAGAAAGACTTTTGCCTCGTTTTTTCAGCTCCTCACTCAGACCCCATCTTGAAAGCTCTCAAACAGAAAATTTTCTGTTTAATTCTCAGTTTTGCTAAAGTTATTATCATCGTCATTCCGAGGTTTGAACTCATCAAGTCTCGTCTCTTTCTTCATTTTCGCATGTTACTTACATCATTTGTTTGTTAATTAACGTTGCCTTCTGGATTATATTGTATCTGTTTGTTGTCGAATGTTTTGTCTTCTGATCGCTGAGAAAATCATGGAGAAATTAACTGCAGACTCTCTAATTCTTTCCTTTACATTGTTTTGGGATGTGTTTCTTGTCGATCGTATTTCGTTGGCTTTGGAACATCGGAGGTTTGAAATTTCGCTAAATGTGTTCCAAATTTAATATACATGTATAAAAAATAATTTTTGATTCATATATGCACTACAATTTTTTTTTATATATACAGTATAATTTTCTGTTCACCTGACCGCCCTTCATTATATGTGGCTACGCCACTGGGTGCAGAGAAAGCACTTAGTTGTGGGAATGCAGAGTGTTATATGTTCTGTTCGCGACAGATACTATTAGAAGAAAATGTTTCTTCTTATTTATCATGTTGATTGTTGTGTTTGTGAGATTCTGATAAGTTTCAGAAGATATATAGTTATTGAAATGAATGAGATCTGTAGTTTAAGGTTCACAAAAGTAATTTTTAGACTAATACCTGTACGGCTTATCCACTTTGTGTAGTTTGTTGAGATCCATTAAAACAGGAGCAATGTAAATCCGAGTTCATTGATGCGTTGAGAAATTTTTTTTGTTTGTTTGTTAAGGTTTACTGAATCGTATTTGTTATGGGAGGGTTGACAAGAATCAATTATTTCGAGATTCAATTTCTTTCTTTATTTTGGTCATCTATTTCACTTATTGGTTCAACTATTTGATCTATGGGCAATACTAGTCTTTACTGATGCATAAAGTACGTATTTACAGTCATGGCACGTTTGGCACCAGATGGAGCTCAATTTGATGCCCGTCAATATGATTCTAAGATGAACGATTTGTAAGTTATCATGATATTCATTGCACAATACTAAATATTAGCTTTTTCCTTGAATCATTACCATTTTTAATTTGTTTAATTGCTCTGTGAGAATGGCTGAAACTTGCACTTGTCTCTGTTATTACTTATATGGTGCAGACTTGCCGCTGATGGAAAAGATTTCTTTACATCATATGACGAAGTTTATGACAGTTTTGATGCTATGGGTCTGCAAGAGAACCTTCTCAGGGGCATTTATGCCTATGGTACTGTGTGTAGACCTTTTAATTTTGTCTAGTACGGAAATTCTTCTGATTTTGCTTTTTATCTGACACGCAGTCCATTACTTACAAAAGTCGATGCATCCAGCTGATTTTCAGTAGGTTCTTGTTCAGAAGTACCATTTAATTGTGACTTTCTGAAAAAGTTTCCTTCTGTGGCTTAAACTTATTGATTTTGCTTTTTCAAAGTTGTTCGGAAACTTAAAAGTTACCGTTCTCCTCTTTGCCTTTTTCCCACTCCGTGCTTCTTATGTTGGAAATTATAACTTTGAATATTCTAGATTAAGTACATTCTATTATATAATACGTGTATGATTTTATCCATATGGCTCCTAGGATAAGATTTTTGTACTATTTGGGTGCATGCTTTTTGTGTTCTCAAGACGGCCATGTTCATAGTGTGTGTGAAAGGATTTAGTAGTACTGAGGGAATTATCTTTTAGCACCTTCAGAAGCCCATTTTGTGATGTTGTTAAGTAAGAGTGGAGTTTTCTATATATTAGCACTGTGCTTCATATTTATCTCCCTCTTCCGTCCTATTTGTGCCTTATGATATTATGAAGAGCCGACATTATATTCCAACATCTTAATGGTCTTTTCTGCTGCATGCAATCTTTGATGGTTTTTTTGAAGGTTTTGAGAAACCTTCTGCAATTCAGCAAAGAGGTATAGTTCCATTCTGCAAGGGACTTGATGTAATTCAGCAGGCTCAGTCTGGAACAGGAAAGACAGCTACTTTTTGTTCTGGAATCTTGCAGCAGCTTGATTATGGTTTAGTTCAATGCCAAGCGTTGATGTTAGCACCTACTCGCGAACTTGCTCAACAGATTGAGAAGGTGATGCGAGCACTTGGTGACTACCTTGGGGTTAAGGTCCATGCTTGTGTAGGTGGGACTAGTGTCAGGGAGGATCAACGTATTCTCGCGGCTGGTGTTCATGTTGTTGTTGGCACCCCCGGACGTGTGTTTGACATGTTGCGAAGACAGTCTCTCCGTCCTGATTACCTCAGAATGTTTGTGCTAGACGAGGCTGATGAAATGCTGTCACGTGGTTTTAAAGATCAGGTACTTCAACCTCTGCAATAATGCATTTTAAACCTTACAAGAATAACTGTGTTTTTGAACAAGTTCAGGTCTGAGATCTTCTAGGTTTACCAATTTAGGATGTCTGAGATTTGTTCTTTAAAGCAACCAATATAGAAGAGACAAATTAAGATGATGTTAAGATGATCTTGAATGCGGTCAACCAATCACTTTAATCAATTGCTGGAGTTAGATATTGAAGTTTAGTTACCATTCCTACTACTGGTGTGACACTAATTAGTACCCCTCCCATTTATGCAGTTCTTAAGGCGACTATATAAAAACCCATCTCGTTCAATTTGTTTCTCAACTTTCTAGTTATTAACAGTAATTATACAGAGTTAACCTTCCATTTAATTTGATTTTATGCAGACATTGAGAAATTAGTAATTTTGATTCTTTAATAATGTGTTTATACTGGCTGCAGATATATGACATTTTCCAGATGCTGCCTACAAAAGTTCAAGTCGGGGTGTTTTCTGCGACCATGCCACCAGAAGCCCTTGACATCACAAGAAAGTTCATGAATAAGCCCGTGAGAATCTTGGTTAAACGCGATGAATTGACACTTGAGGGTATCAAACAGTTCTATGTCAATGTTGATAAGGAAGAATGGAAGCTCGAAACACTCTGCGATCTATACGAGACGCTAGCAATAACACAGAGTGTCATCTTTGTGAACACCAGGCGCAAGGTTGATTGGTTAACGGACAAAATGCGAAGCCGTGATCACACAGTCTCAGCTACACATGGAGATATGGACCAGAACACTAGGGACATAATCATGCGCGAGTTTCGCTCTGGTTCTTCTCGTGTCCTTATCACAACCGATCTGTTGGCTCGTGGTATAGATGTACAACAGGTATCACTTGTGATCAATTATGATCTCCCTACTCAGCCGGAGAATTATCTCCATCGCATTGGAAGAAGTGGAAGATTTGGAAGAAAAGGAGTTGCAATCAACTTTGTGACAACAGATGACGAAAGAATGTTGTTCGATATTCAGAAGTTTTACAACGTGATAATCGAAGAACTCCCCTCAAATGTTGCTGATCTCCTCTGAAAAACTTATGTTTGTGGCTGAAGCTTTAAGCAGAAAGAGTAACCATGTTATAGTGTCCACATCATTCCAGCTTATAGCATAGAATTAGTCTTTTAACTACCATTATTATCTAGTGTCTAAGACAGACCCGTGGCATTAATGCTGCTCCAAGTTTTGCAGTACGTAAGGTCTTTTGCTTTTCATTTCCCAATTCTTAAACTTCTTTGGCATTTCGTAGTTTATTTGAGTTCTTAATTTTGTGTTCTGGCTTTTTTTTTTCTTTTTTGGCATGTAGACGTGAATGATAAACTGTGAAGGCTTGAAATCTTTTTCTTTATGAGATGTGAATGAAACAACCACTTGCAGAAATGTAGGATAAAGCTACGCATATAGACCCTTATGGTCCGGTCCTTCTTTGGGTCCCGCGCATAGCAAAAGGTTAATGCACCGGGCTGCTTTTTAGTACGTAGTGATCATTTTAAAGCTTGTGCAGTCTTATTTTTAGCTAAAGTTTTTAGCTTTGTCCAGAAAGAAAAAGAAAACAAATTATTTAAAAATTGTCGGTTACACAATTTGTCTGACAGTTGATACACTTGAAATGCATTGCATACAACAAATAAATAAACATGACATTAAATCCAAGCTGTTGGGTAGTTGTGGTATATTGTTCAATGTACATGAGTTATTAATTCGTTGTTAGTACAAAAAAAGTTGAGGTTCTGACTCGTCAAGGACTCATCATAGTATACTTTAGGTTTCTGGTTTAGATTCTCTTTACTTAATTGCGTAAAACAGTGTGAAGGCATATATAACATTAATTATAGTTGGTACAATTTACATGTGAAAACAAACTATCATGTGCAAAGAATTAATGCCAGACTTGGTCAAATAAATTTCTATTTGTCAACCGCTTGTTCAATTGGGAGTTTCTGAATTCCCTTCAAATTAGACTGCTCAAATATTTGACTTATTATGAAGATATACTACTTCTCAATTCTCCCCCATATATAAAGTCTAAGCATGGAAATTTTCCTTCTGCTTTCTTGAACCTCATAGAACAAGTCAATTGGATAAACCAAATATGTATCAAGTTTTCTTTGGATTGACTTAAAAATACAGAAAATCTTAAAATGTCACATCCCCAAGTCATTTTTATAGGCTTATTGTCACGACCCAATTTAGGATTGTGACCGGCGCTTAGGAGCAAGTGCTCCCAAGTAAGCTTCATCGGAAATTTTATAGAAAATCGGACAGAGTTTCCCCTGTTTTTGGACCATCCAAAAATTTTTCCTGTCTCAAACCAACAACCAAACATCCTAATATTAAACCAAACAATTGACAACCTGTCAATTAACCCAAATACAAGTCTCCAATACAACTAAACCACCAATTAACTAATAGAAATACTAATCTATCTCCAACTTTGATAAAGGAGAACGATACTCGACATAAAATCACAATAACGAAAGAATACGCATAACACTAAATAATGACTATGGAGCAACTCTAAGAGTTCAATAGAAAGACTATCACAATTAGAAAATCTATGCCCACGCGAACAAGTGCGAGGCTCACCGAGAAAATGTCAACCTGTGCGCTCTAATTGACGAGATCCTCGCCTGCGTCAACTGTTGTCTCTGTAAAATAAATTAGCGGGGAATGAGTCGCTAGCTCAGTGAATAATAATACTTAACCACAACCGTTTTTATTTGGGGACAAGTCAGAAAACATGCTAGTATCTCAAAGAGAAAATCACATAAAAATGCTCTTTCAGAAACAATAAATAATTTCTAATCTCATCACGCTTTTCTTGTAGTAAA
>MCJB01029023.1:53926-78841 GCA_002018475.1 Nicotiana obtusifolia | reverse complement strand
TATATATATATATATATATATATATATATAAAATAGATTTTCTGATACAAATACAATATATAGGCAAAAAGTTACTGAGTTCATCCGAACCCGCAAGTAATACTCTCCCTCCGCCCTTGCCTTACATTACTAATACACGTATTCTTACTCCGTGCATGTTCTATCCCGTATAAAATAAAACATAAATTTCCACGTAGCTTATGACTTGTTTGGATTGTTGTTACTTATTGTATTGTGTGTATTGTTACTTTAAATACAATGTTTGTTTTGATTGTTACTTAAATTTTTATTGTATCGTATCGTTAAATCCATCGTTACGTAACGGCGAAAAGTGTCACTTTATGGAACTGCGAATTTGGTGTGGTGGCATCATTACCTAGCTTTTTTCTCTCATCTTGGCCTTCCTTATTATTAAGTAATCATATTTTATTCTTTACCCTACTTTTTTTATTTAATAATTCTACTATGTATCCTATTTTTTAAGTAATGTTGCAAGTTTATTTTTCATATTGTTGGTGCGTGACATCATGAAATGACGGCAAATAATACAATATATCCAAACATTATATTCATCAAATAATATAATGCAGTACAATACATTATGAATCAACAATCCATTAATGTTAATATTATAGAATACCATTAACCAAGTATGACATTAGTTACTTGGCGATCAATCAAATACTACAATATTAGTAACTTATAAAAGATTTAATGCTGGAATAAATTAAATCTTATACCATCAACGACACGACCAAAAAACTGGACATATGCATGATCCGTGCTAGGAGATGCTTTTATAATTAAAGTACTATATATGTCAAACATCATTAGCAATATACACACCATAAAACTCAACTTGTTTAGCTTTAGTCGTGACCATTTGATGTGAAATATCAACTAATCAAAGCTGTAAATGGATTCTGAATACGTGAAACAGTGACGTAAAAGAATTTGCATATAGCTGTAGAATTCAAACTTGGGAGCTTACTTTTTTCTTAGCTGAAAAAAGGGAAACACAAACTTGTCTGCATACGTTTTGATGATTGTACAACCATTTATAGTTGTATGTATTTTCCGTTGTACATTAGGAGGGCTTTTGGTATGAATAAAAATATCTTTCATAAAAAATATTTTACACAAAAGATTGTCTACCTTTTAGAAAATAATTTTCTGGGATCATTTACAAATTACAATAGTCGGTTGATGTAAAATATGAGATATCTATATATATATATATATATATATAATACAGAAACCCCTAATTAGAAAGTGAAATTACTTTTATACCCTCCTTACTAAGAACCTAATTACCGTACCTAGCGCGGAAAATCCATACGAACCGATGTGTTCATTTGGAGAACTTTTACTTATTCATGTCAAGGGATGCGCTCCCTCAAAAAAATACGTAAATAAACTTCTTCACCTCTTTCATTCTTGTTTATAAGTATTTGTACTTTTTCTTTTGTTCTTCAATTATCAATTTTTGATACTTTTTCAAGCCACAACAATTAGTCAATCCCAATTAAGAAGGTAACCCTCAACATCGTTGTTTTTATGGCGTTTCAAATCAGTAAATTTTTGTCTTTTCTGCTTTATGGTTCGCTTTTTTTCGTCTTCTGGTTCGAAAGTATGTTAAAGAATTCTCTACTCTGTCCCATGATAGGGACTATTCAAGTTAGAAAATCATGTAAATTTGTTGGTGAAATCCTTTTTTTTTTGTGGGTGTGTGTGTGTATATGAGAATCATGCCCTATTATGTGTTTTTCCTAATATGTTATTTGGATTAGGCAGTCGCACCATTGGTAATATATCTGCTTTTAATAATTTTAAAATATTTTAATATACTAATTATAACTTTGTGTTTTAGATACTACGTCTATTTTTCTGCATGGAGAGGTTAACAATATCTAAACATATACAATATTAAATATGATTTGACCAAAATAAAAAGTTCAAGAGGGAAACAACTCCTTATAAAAGTAAAAAATTTGGACATGCAAGTTTAGTTGAAACTTTAACTATCATCCTCTTCCTTCTCATTGACATTTGACTCTTTCTTCGTTGTCTATCTTTCTAATTTATCCCAAAGTTCTCCATGTAAAACACGATTACAAAACAACTCTAATGAAGTACCGAAAAGATTTGTGCTAAAGAATTTCGTGCTACTAATTGTTTCTTGCTCTTGTAGTCGAGATCTTATATATATATTTAAGAAAGATAAAATCACATATATATTTACCTACAGTTCTATGAATCCTTATTATAAGCTTTTAGTTTGTTACATTCCTTGAATAATTACATTAATATAGACAATATACGTCTAATAATTAAAATTAATATAGACAATATAATTTTTACAAATTGGGATTATATATTTTTACTATATGTGGATCATTTCAGGAAAATAAAAAGCAACAATAAAGGCTATCATTTTGATAAATGTATCAATCCCTTCTATGTTTTCCGCTTTATCTAGGTCCTATTTTAATTTTTCCTAAATCTTATAAATGTACTCTGTTAAATTAATGTAAAGGAGAAATCCTTATTGTGATAAGGCTAATGTGAAGGAAGGACTGATCACCTAAGAAAGACATCGAGCTTTACGATTTTATTGAAAAATAACAAATCGACTAATTTTAAATAGTACATGGGATATATGGATCTTTTCCTTTTGTTTTCTCTAATTTGATTACCTAATTTTTACTAACTAGATAAACAATAACTTATTATGCAATTTAATCTTTCATATCCACTTATGAGATTAAACTGTACCACTTATTGATGTATAAATAAATATTACTTATAGGTGTATATAATGAAACTGGAGCTTGTATGCATGATATGTACTTTAAAATAGAAAAAGTAACATGAAAATTTTAGAAAAGAGCAACTAACCTTGAGAAGCTAATTATTCCAAAGTGCAATTGATATTGTTATGGTTGAAGGATATAGAGAAGATAAAGTTGATCAAAGAATACTTTTTTTGACATGTCTATAGAAGGAATCAAACTTCAAAAGGGAGATATAACTAAATTTAATTGATGTTGTGATGGCTGGAAGAATTGAGATAGAGTTTGTCGGAGAGTTTGCCTTTTGATTTTTTTAAACAAAGACTCTTAAGGTTATGCGAGAATACTAGGTTTTGATATATCCAGTTGGTAATTTATAACTAAATTTAATGTTATTCTAATATGTATGTGTTTACTATTTTATTTTATATATTGTATTAGAAAATAATATAAAATACACGTGCAACGCACGTGCAGAGACACTAGTTATATTAAAAGCATGAACCCTTTAATTAAAAAGTTAAATTACCTTATTACCCCTCTTATCTAACATCCTATCTACCGTAATTTTTTTTTAAAAAAAAAAACAAAACATACAAGAGTCCAATATTACAACGTTACACTCTCTTTTCTTTGCCTTTTCCTTTTCGTTTGTCCATTCATCTTATTTTAAATAGATATCATTTCTCCATAAAATCCAAATGTCATCATACTTTAAATTGCAAATTCTCTTTAATCAAGCAATTTGTCTTAAGATCTATATTTGGAGCGTGTCATGGGATTTATATTTAGTCTTCTGGATCGGAGTTTATCATATAAAACCAATCAATGGCTACTACAACTTGAGTTTCTCTTGAATTTTGCTATACATATTTCCTCAATTTAGTTGCTCTATTTGTTGATTCAACTGTAAATTAGCAGTGTTCGGTGCTTGAAAAAAATTAAAAGAGTTAGGGTAAATATATGACCCTTAATAACCTAACTACTTAGAAAAGAGGATCCTACAAATTAAAGAGCTCTAAATGAACAATCACAACTATTCTGTTTTCTATATGGCAATAGTCCCTTATAAAGTAGTCACAATATATTCTTCTCGAGATAATTGACAGAAGACACAAAAATAACAAAAAGTGGTCATGCAAATTACGAAAATACATTAAGACGAGTCTGGTCTTATGATCTCATGAAACTATTTGGTTTCCTATGTCTCCTATGTAAGTTGATCAGTCTATCGATTCATAAGAGAGAGAAAAACATGATTTTATGGCACATTAACTGTTGTTTCCATTAAGAAGTCTAACAGTGATCCTTCTACTTTGTCTCATTGTCATAGTATACCATTTAAGTGGATTATTTAGTATCGTTAGTTCTTGTGTGATTTATTTTGCACTTGTCTATCTCTTCTAAATGGCAACCAAAAAAATGTAAAGGGAAGTCTTACAGAAAATTGAGAAATGTTCTAGACTTCATATTCAAATACATCAAGCTTGATATTCATGAAAGATTAAGAGTAATTAACCATAAAATTCATGAGATATATAAATTTTGAATTCTTCTTCTACGATGTAACATCAAAGGGTTCACTTGGCTATCTACTTCTCATTAGACATTGGATAAGATTCATCCACATGAAAATGATAGTTATTGGTCGTCATTTTTTTATGAAAAAAAAAATTGCAATTGGGCTATTTGAAAAGTAAAAGTTTTTTGTCGTGGTTTTCTTAAACAAAATACATTTTAATGTTATATTTGTTTTCTCTAATCGTTGAAGGAATCCACGAGAGATTGACACTCTTGTTCCTTGTCCGAGAAGTGAGTACAACTTTTGAAGGTAGAGAAAATATCAAAGTCGTGAATCAAAAAGAAAATCATAAAATCGAGTTCTGTTTTTAATTTTACATATTATTTATCATTTATTTATTTAGTATTGTCCTATATGATTTTTTATAACGCCATCTATGAATAACAGGGTAGACATTCACAGGAGCGATGATCTACAAATTATCATATTATGCATGCTTATTATGATAAAAAAATAATATATGTTTAAAGGTTATTGTTGTTATTTTTTTGTCAAGATGCAAGTTAGTTGTCATGCATATATGCTTCATTCGTGATGTCAAGTGAAGTTTAATTTTTGGAAAAAGGTCTGATATATCTCTCTACTGTTAAAAATTATTTAGAATTACCCTCCGTTATACTATTGGATCAAAAGAATCCTTACCGTTTTACTATCCATACAAATATATCCCTAATTTGACGGACTGGACACGTGGCACCCATCCAAGACTTTTGGTCCATCAAGTCTTAGATTAGATACGACCCGCCCCTTACCCATTGCCCGACCAATTAAATTTGGTGAAGAAACACCCGATCCTCCCTACCAGTCCTCTTTCAAGGAAATTACCATCATGAGAAACATCATCCTTTCTTGAATCCTTCACCTCCTTCTTTTCCTCCCTCTCCGCCCTCTTCTCTTACTGGCATCAGCCTTGCATCCCACTCACCATTACTTTTTTCTAATTCTTCGGCAGTTAATCAAAATAAGGGTAACGAAAAAGCAGGTAAAAAAATGAGGGAAAACATTGTGAAGAAAAAAGGAGATGAGACTTTGGGGTATTTTGTTTTTGCCTTAGTGGAGCTACTGACGCCACCTTGGCAGTAAATTCTTACCCTATGCCACTATTTTCTTTAGATGCTTATTTAAACAATTTTAATTTGGGTATTTGTGTGTTGTTTCTGTACAACTTTCGTGCTTTATCGAGTAATTTGGAGATGAAGTAATAATTAGGCATCCATGATGGTGCCGGTTGTGGAGGTGTTGGTAGCCTTACCAAGAAAGTTAAGGACCGGAAGCAAAATCATATAGGACAAGTATTAAATGTAAACTTTCAATTTTTCTAGAAAAAATCAGCTGATAATATGGTGTATGATTTGGGCGATTTAAGGTCTACTGACAGAAGTGGCTGAGAGAAGGGGGTTGGGGGGTTTTAGGAGTTGGAGGGTTGTAAGCAAGGGTGGCTAACGGTCCGGTGTGCGAATCGAAAATCGGCCCGGACCAGTGTGAATCAGACCACTTATTCACTTGGGGTGCTGGTCGCGGTAACGGGACGGTTTGACATTTTGAAACCGGATGAATCGGTACAAAAAAGGCCCGGAACCCACCGGAACCGGACCCGAATAAAAAAAAATTGCCAGTTTAAAAACTAGCCGTTGGCAACGGCTTTATTTAGCTAATAGCCGTTGTCTAACGGCCAAAAACAGTCATTTCACCCCATAACCACCTCTAACTATTTTTTCCTATTAATACCCCATTACTTCATCATATTTTTCACAAAAATCATCCAATTCTCTCTAATTCTCTCAAATTTTCTATAATATTGTTATTTTGCTACTTTGACTATTTGTGTAAATTATACAATTTTGATTCTTTATCAAGTTTTAATTGGAGTTGCTGTCAAGTGAAGGTTCAAGTTTCAACTTCACCTCAATTATACGGTTATATTTGGTTGGTAGTTCCTACTTCTACTCTTTTATTGTATTTTTGTCATATATTTATTTTATTTACTATAATTATGTCTCAAAGAGGTTCAATTGGAACTAGTAGTGGAGGGCAGGCACGTGGTCGTTGGGGAAATAGAGGTAAAGGAATTGCTGGTAGTTCTAGTCAACACATAGATGATTCTCAATATTAGCATGATTTTAGCTTTAATAATCCACTTGATTCTCAACACATAGAAGCGCAATATAACTATGAAACTGAGGTTAATTTAGAAGAACCACATGAATTTCAAGCTAGTCCACCTGAAGTTCACTCTGACTTGCCTCCTGTACCTTCTACTAGAGTCCCGGTTAAACATAAGGACAGATATGAGGTGTGGGAATTTGTGCAAAAGAAAGTTGAAAATCAGACGGCTGTATGTGGTCTTTGTGGAATGGAGTGGGTTTCCAAAACTGGGGGTAATGGAGGTGGGACGGGTAAAATTAGGACTCACTTAAGAAATAAACATCCTAAGGAATGGTCAATGCGGGCGGGGGGGTATTTATTTAGGAACTGAACATGGAGGAGTAGCACATGATGAATCCTCGGGTATCCAAGCGAAAATTAACCAAACAACATGAGGGATTTTTACTTATGATGAACCAAGGGATAGGAAAAATATTGCTAAACTAGTTGCGGTAGAGGGTTTACCTTATAGTTTTCCTTCTTCTACTGGTTTTGTTAGTTATATTTAGGCTACATATAATCTTCTTTTAAAGGTTTTCCAAGAACTACTATTAAAAATGATATTATTAAATTTAAGAACGAATATAGAGATTAATTGCGATATTTATTTGATAACTTTGACACTAGAGTATGCCTTACTACGGATATAGGTCGTTCTACAAATAACTGTGATTATATTACAGTTACTGTTCATTGGATAGATTCTGATTGGGTATTTCAAAAACGTATTATTGCTTATAAAGTTGTTGATGAACCACACACGGGTAATTATATTTCCAAAACAGTTTCATCAATTTGTCGTGCATATTATTTAACTAACAAAGTTTTTAGTATTATAGTAGATAATGCTACAAACAACATAGAAGCACTTAGTAACTTGAGACCTATTTTGAACCCCCCCTTTTGAGGAATTTTTTCATGTTAAATGTGCATGTCATATTTACAATTTAGTAGTAAAAGATGGTCTTGACTTGTTTAACCACATTATTGAAAAGGTTAAAGTAGCTATTGCTTTTATATTTAGAAATAAAAATCAAGAAAGAAAAAGAGAATTGGAAAGAAAATGTATAGAATTAGGAATGCCGATTAGGAGAGTCCCAAAAGAAGTTTGTACTAGGTGAAACACTTATATGAAGCATTGACTGTTGCTTATGAATATAGAGAGCCTATTACTCAAATGTATAATAAGTATTTTATGGAACTTTATCACCTTAAAGAGGACGATTGGAACCTTGTTCAACATCTCCTTCAGTTTTTAGAAAAATTCTATCATGCTACTTTAGAATTTTTCGGACAATATTATCCAACTACTCCTACCATGTTATATTATATAGCTGGAATATCTGAATTATTAAAATTATATAGGCAATACGAAGAATATAAAATGGCTATAGAGGCTATGATTGAAAAATTTTAAAAATATTTTTTCCCAATTCCTCAACTTTTTTACATTGCTTCTGTGTTGCATCCTGCATTTAAACTTAAGTTAATTGAACGACTTGTTACGAGAAATATATGTAAATTTAGAGATTACACCTGTTGAAATTGTGACTAATAAATATCCAAGTGTAGAACATGCTTGTGCTAAAGTTTTTTCAGATACCGTGGTTGTTTTCACAAAGTATAGAGCTTGGGCAGACACTGCTACACCAACTACACCAATACTATCAACCGGTGAAAGTTCTTCTCAAATGGGCAAAAGGCATGCGGGGATGAGCACTTTTGGAGGACTTGATCAAAAGTTGCTTTTAGAACAAGACGAGTACGGGGAGGAATACAGCGAGTTCCAATTCTATTTAATTCAATATCCAAAGAAACTTACAAGTTTTGGAATTCATAATTTATTGGATTATTGGAAGAGTTAAGAATCGCAGTTTTCAATACTTACAAAAATGGCTCGGGATATATAACAATTCAAGCTTCATTAGTTGCATCGGAGAGCTCTTTTAGCCAAGGAAGATTTC
This sequence comes from Nicotiana obtusifolia, assembly GCA_002018475.1. Classification (NCBI taxonomy): domain Eukaryota; kingdom Viridiplantae; phylum Streptophyta; class Magnoliopsida; order Solanales; family Solanaceae; genus Nicotiana; species Nicotiana obtusifolia. The sequence goes on along the minus strand of MCJB01029023.1, from coordinate 70,358 downwards.
AAATTGGAGATCACATACATTCGTTGAGAGAAGAGGCAATGGAGACAGGAGTTTTATTCAGGGATTGGATCAGAGCAGAACGAAGAAACTTTGGAATACCATAACTTTCGCAGAAAAAAGACAAAGTGTATCTTGATCAAATTTTGAGCGACGTAACAAGTGAAGAAGGGAGTCAAACAGGCAATGAAGTAGAAGATGAAGAAGAACAAGACGAAGATGATGAACCGGAACAACAACAACCAGTTCCTAAAGAAAAGCCTACGGCAATCTTAAAAAAATTAGTCAGTATGTTTAAAAGAATGTAATTTTCTACACTAGAATACACTACAATAAATTTGCTCAAAATCTTGGAATTCCATCACAAGTTCACAACTCTTGTCTTCTTATTTTATTTTTTTAAATTTATTCTTTGCACAAAAATACTACAATTTATACTAGTTTCTAATTGATTCAAATTTTAAGGTTTGAATCTAATTTTAAACTTGAAACTAATTCAAAGTTTGAAAGAATATTATAAGTTTTTTAATTCTAAGTATGAACTTTGAACAAACTAAACATTTCAAATATATATACAAAGTTAGAAATATTTTGTTGTTATATTTTCAAAAACTTAAAATTATCTATCACTACAATAAAATTGCTCCAAATCTTGGAATTCCATCACAAGTTCACAACTCTTGTCTTCTTATTTTTTTTTTAGATTTATTCTTTGCGCAAAAATACTACAATAATTACTAGTTTCTAATTGATTCAAATTTCAAGGTTTGAATCTAATTTTAAACTTTGAAACTAATTCAAAGTTTGAAAGAATATTATAAGTTTTTTAATTCTAAGTTTGAACTTTGAAACAAACTAAACATTTCAAATTTATATACAAAGTTAGTAATATTTTGTTGTTATATTTTCAAAAACTTAAAATTATCTATCACTACAATAAAATTGCTCCAAATCTTCGAATTCCATCACAAGTTCACAACTCTTGTCTTCTTATTTTTTTAAAAATTTATTCTTTGCGCAAAAATACTACAATTAATTACTAGTTTCTAATTGATTCAAATTTCAAGGTTTGAATCTAATTTTAAACTTTGAAACTAATTCAAAGTTTGAAAGAATATTATAAGTTTTTTAATTCTAAGTTTGAACTTTGAAAAAAACTAAATATTTCAAATATATATACAAAGTTAATAAAAGACAAATTAAAAAAAAAAACCGGCCGGACTGGTCCGGACCGGACCAGACCGGAAAAATCGGTCTACCAGTAGCCGGTGCCGGTCACGATCCGGCTTGCATCATATAGGACCGGCGGACCGGACCGGTAAGACCGATTTGGTCCGATCTTGACGCCCCTCCAGTACCGGACCGGACCAAAATCGGAAAAAAATTTCAATCCGTGATCGGACCGGACCACTAGCCGCCCTTAGTTGTAAGATTTACTTTTTCTTACCTTTTTGTTGGCGGGTCAAATTTAATGGGTCGGACAACAAGTAATAGGGCGCGTCGTGTCTAATCTAAAACCCGATGGACCAAAAGTCTTGAATGGGTGCCACGTGTCCAGTCCGTCAAGTTAGAGATATATTTGTTTGGATAGTAAAACGGTAGGAATTCTTTTGATTCAATACTATAATGGAGGATAATTCTAAACAATTTCTAATAGTAGAGGGATATATCAAATCCTTTTCCGTTTATTATTTAAGTAGTTGAATGATATGAAGTGATATGTTATATTGGAAGGATAATACGCCATGTATAGCGTCTATCAAGAAGCAGATGAGATATGCTTTATAAAATTAAAATAAGAAAAAATGTTCGTATATTAAATTAAACTTTAAGTTGTTTGTTTTTAGGTTCATACGATAATCACTTTGACCTCGATAAACAAGTTATTATGTAATGTTTATATTGGTCATTCGCAAAACCTTGTATTTTATTCTTCATGTATAGTAAAGTTTCATTCTTTGTTCTGCAGGCGATCAATCTATCACTTAATCACAGACCGCTTTATCATTGTGTAATTTTTGGTTGCTTGATCACGTTCAAAATTATGTATCTACTTATCATATTTTACCCCTACTTGATAGTTTTGTTGCAAGTTGTTTCAGACGTTTTATAAAAAAAGAAGAAATCACGATAATAACCACTACGTGCATTTCATTCTCTTCGATCTTCTGAGTCGACCATTCACTCAAAGCTTTATTTTAATAATATTAATATTTTTTTATAAAGTAGTATAGTACATAACACGGCATACACGTATAACGCATGTATCGAAAAACTAGTGTATATATATATATTTTACAAAATGGAGAATAATGTATGCGTACATATTGATAATGTTTTTTTCTAATAAGGTTTCGTATTTCAAGGTCATTGTAAGTTGCAATAGGAGTTTAGGAATTCTACATAAAAATTTTAATAGTTGCATAACTAATACAGGTTTCGATTATAAAAATTCTGCATATTTTCACTGTTTTCCTTTGCCAATCTTTGTAATATTCTCAATTTGACATAATAAAAGTTAAGTTTACTGCCCGTTTTAACAATCGAAACAACCGCACTGAAAATGTGAATACTGTACTACAAGTATATTTGAACTACAAGTAAAAAAGCTAAATTGGATTCAAGCTAAGACATGATATTCTGTTAATTATCCATTAACAAGGACTCTAATTTCATTAAATCTCCTAATGAAGTTATTAATCTCAAGATTTTAATCATGGATATACTAAGTAATTTTCACAAACAGAAAGTTTGAGAATATTCACCCGCAAAAGAAAATTAAGACACATGCCGCGTCAGCAAGTAATCATAAAGGGTGGCATAAAAAGAGGAAAAAGAGCAATTTGTTCATTTTACTTTCTTGTCAACTTCAAAAACCCATCTCTTGCTCTCTTTCAAGATTCCCCTATTTCCGTAGACCATATTCACTTTCTTTAGCGACAAACGCCTAGCTCTTGCCTTTCTCTCTCTCTCTCTCTCTCTCTGCCTGTGATTTTGCGTGCGTGTACTTCTGATATTTCCAAAGCAACCACTTTTAGCACTAAGATTTCATCATCGATCACAATATGGCTGACGAATCGATTTCAGGTTCTGCATCTATCTCTTAGTGGGTACATAGAACATACATTTACAAATATTGAATGTATACTCTGTCTGTTATTGTTTCAGAATTCTGGTTTTAGTAGCTTATTTGTTTCAGGGTTCTATACTGTCTTGAATCTTTTTCAGATATTCGATCTTTGTTGTTTCATGATAGTGGCTTTCTGGGGGTTGTTGTTTTTGTAATGATCATTATAGAAGCATCATATTGTAAAGAAGAGTTAGTGTTTCTTTCTTTACACTGTAATTGTAGTTGATCTGATTAGCTTTAAAGAAAAAATTAATTTAAGAGATATTGCTATTAAGAAATTGTGACAAAGAAAATTGGCCAAATGGGTCATACTGCGGCAGTAGAGTTTCTTTTGTGGTTCTCTTCAAGTGTTGTCTTTTAAGTTTTATTGTGTATATTTGAATTAAGTCCTGTTAATTCAGATTTTCACAAGATTGGAAGCTTTCTGGTAGAAAGAAAGAAAAATGCTTTCTGGTTTATCTAATTCCGAACTACTTGATATAGCTCATTTAAACAAGGATTTATTTAGACGCAGTTTGTTAATGCATGCCCAAATTTAAAGCTGACATCTGACTTCCCTGTCTTGAATGAAATTAGTAGTAATTGCATTTGTTAGCGTGGGGAAGGGGGAGGGGGGGCTGTTTTTTTGTTTTAAAATAAAAATTTTGATGCTTTTAATTTAGAAGCTGCTATGATTTGATTTGATTCAAGAGAACTTGGTCATTTGGCTGTAAGCTCTGTTGAGTTTTGAACTTTGGATGTTTGCAGGCAATTTGAAAGATCTTTCTTTGAACACGAATGGTGCGGCAACAAATAAGTCTCATTTAGTTGTTTGCTTTGGAGAGATGCTGATTGACTTTGTCCCAACTCTCGGTGGAGTTTCACTTGCGGAAGCTCCTGCCTTCGAAAAAGCTCCTGGTGGTGCACCCGCTAATGTTGCTGTGTGCATTGCGAAGTTGGGGGGTTCTTCTGCTTTTATTGGGAAGGTACGATTTTTTTCCTATTGTTCTTAATTCTCATTATATGCAGTAATGGAGGGTTGTTTGGATGAGGATGCTCCCTTTTTCTCTTTTGGGTGTGAGGTTGAAAATTTTTGCTCTAACTTTTATTATGCTCTATAAGTACATGTCTGATATTGGATTACAAATTTCTCCTATCAGAGGGTACCTGCTTTGAATTGTTGAAGTTGTCCTTGTGCTTTTGCCGTACTATATGGGGGGCAAAAATTCTTTGTTTTATTTTCTTGGTGCTTAAATGTATACAAGAACCATGCAGTGCAATTCTACTCTGAAGGGTATAGTATGAGAGCAACGCTGCCTTGTCCATGTACTTGTGTTATATTGATACTTAAATTGTAAAATTCAAATCAGTTATTGTCTTTCAAATGTTGAATTCCAGTGATGCATGCCTAAATTTTTAGGTTGTGTTCGCTCTGAAATAGAAAACTGAAAACAGATTCCTTCTTAGTAGCTCATGCGAATAGTTAGGCTAAGTTCTTCTTTTTCTTTGGTCTTTTTAAAGAAAAAAGGGAATTCATAAAGAAGAAGTTTAAATTGCTATTTTCTTGTTTGAAAATGCTAAGAATCCTTATTATTCTATAAAAAAGGTTTAAATCGCTACTTCTGCCTTCTGTGAGTGGATAAATGTGTAAATGATTTTGCATACTATGAGATAGGCTAGTGTACAGTCTGCTCAATCACATAGAAACAGAAAACAGATTGTATATTGATTGGTATCATCATGCTTTACGTATATATCGTCATCCAACTAGTTTTCAGATGAAGAATTTGGAATAGTGCTTGCATTAACGTTTTATATGTTTTGAGTTTCTGTATATGTTGTTTATCAATCAATAGAATGGATCTGGGATGAGGAATTTTACTTCTGCAAGATCCTGCACTGGATACACTTAGTCATGTTATGTACTTTCTTTTTGTTGCTTGTTCATCTTGTGGACTGAACTTTTTTCCCTTGCTTCTGTACTGATTATTATTCTTAATTGAAACCTTTGTCCTATGCTTTAATTGGCGATGACTTCGAATGCGGCCTATAGATAGCTTTAAGATCTGTGCATTTTGAATTAGGTCGGTGAGGATGACTTCGGACGTATGTTAGCTGACATTTTGAAGCAACACAACGTTGACAATTCTGGCATGCGGTTTGACCATGATGCAAGGACTGCACTAGCCTTCGTTACGCTCACAACTGAAGGTGAGCGGGAATTCGTGTTTTTCCGCAATCCTAGTGCTGATATGCTTCTTCGGGAGTCAGAACTCGATGTAGATCTTGTAAAAAAGGTGTACATTCCTGCTTTATTCCTTCACTACATAGAAGTGTTTTCCATTTAGCTTCAATGCAAGATTTCCTAAAAGGCGTATTAATCATGTCCAGGCCACCATCTTCCATTATGGTTCAATTAGTTTGATCGAAGAACCCTGTAGATCAACACAACTTGCTGCAATGGACATAGCCAAAAGATCAGGTAGCATACTCTCTTATGATCCAAACCTGAGATTGCCCTTATGGCCTTCAGAAGATGCTGCTCGAAGTGGAATAATGAGTGTGTGGAACCTAGCAGATGTTATTAAGGTATGATTTTTCTCCATAAATGCATCACCTGCTGAGTTCTCTTTAACAATGAAATACTGTGTTTACATGCAGATAAGTGAGGATGAAATTTCATTCTTGACTGGTGCTGATGATCCAAATGATGATGAGGTGGTGTTGAAGAGGCTTTTCCATCCTAATCTGAAGCTTTTGCTTGTAACTGAAGGTTCGGCTGGTTGTAGATATTACACCAAGGTATTATTTTCCCTATTTTATCCACATATTTCTTTGATTTTGCAGGAAAACTAACATATAATGCTTAGAGTTGAAGATTTTACTATACAGCTACAACTTTATTTTCTCTGAAGATGTAAAATGTCTCAGCCTCCCAGGCACATTAAATTTTACCAAATAGTATTAAACAATAAGTAGAATTTACGTTATGTATATTTATCATAAAAAAGAATTTTATGTTATTTATGCAGTGCATTTTTGTACTTACATGTTACTGTTAGTGATGTTAAATGCATGAATATCTTAGCTTTTGTCCTCTTAGAAACATTATTTGCCTGTAGATGCTGACTCAATTGATGCAGGAATTCAAGGGAAGAGTACATGGTATTAAAGTAAAAGCTGTTGATACAACTGGTGCGGGTGATGCATTTGTCGGTGGAATTCTCAAGTGTCTAGCTTCTGATGCTGATCTCTATCAGGTGCATGAATTTGGATATAAGCAAAAAAGCCAATAGTAGTTTTCTCATTGTTCATGCTTCTTACTGCAATCTATTGTTCACCTTATCATACTTTCTTCCCCTTGTTAACCCTTTTCTCGATTTGGTAAAAAAAAAAGGCCTATTGTGACATCTTCACCCAATTGCATTCCCCCCCCCCTCTTCTAATTCTAGTCTCTATTCTTACGAGGTTATAAATAGGGAGAATAACTCCAGAACTGCTTTCGCGACTGTATAGTTATTTGATTGATGGGGTAATTTGTTCCCTGATAGTTTGGTCGTACACCCCGGCAAGTTAAGATTGTTTTGCTTTCACCGGTTTAATTGGTCTTTCTCAGTATTGTTTTGCTTTCGTCGGTGTAATTGGTCTTTCTCTAACTATATCCTATCACAACATTGTGAAAGATTCTATTGTCTCCTTTTAGTGGGCACTTTTTCTCGATAACTTCCATTTTTAGATCTCATCATGTCTGTTTCATTGAGTGAACATCAAGCTCCTAACTCTGGAAATCCTTTTTTATTATACTTGGCAGGATGAGAAGCGGTTAAGGGAGGCTCTCTTTTTCGCTAATGTTTGTGCTGCCCTGACAGTGACAGGAAGAGGAGGAATTCCTTCCCTTCCTACCCAAGAAGCAGTTCAAAAAACTCTCACCGAGGTCACTGCTTAAGAAGACAAAAACTAGTTTTGTTCTCATCATGTTGTATCTGCATTGTTTTAGATTTATCTGCATAATGAGCTATTCATTTTCTTCTTGTCTCTGGTATCTGCTGGTTCTTTCCTCAATTTGGAAAGTTGTTGCAGCTAAAGAGACATCTAAGAGATGCAAAAAAGAAAATAGCATAGCGTCTTCTTTCGTCATACAAGGAAATGGTGGAAGCCTTTTCTGCTAGTCCAAAAGAACTTCATACAAGCTGTGATGTCTTTAGTACATATCCGATCCTTGTTGTGGATCCATCAGATCATGGTATACTTAGGATGTTAAACAGCCAAGATAGAGAGGGTTAGTATTGGATTTTGAGATTAACTGCGTGTAGAGGGAAAAATAAAGTGTATGCATTTCACGACCTTTGGTTATAGCTTTTGTTGTTGTTGTTCAAAATAATGGTACCACTGTACCAGAATGCCATTTCTTTCCTTTTCAATTGCCTTTCTTTTGTTTCCTTTAAGTCTCTGTATTAGAAGCTGACTTCATGAGAGGGCAACTTCATTGTATCGTGAGAACTAATGGGGAATCTGTCTTAATATGAAACAGCGGAACGAAAACATTATGTGGTTTGACATACAAGATAAAGCAGTATAATACTAGTCTCAAATTAAGGGAAGCAAGTTAGCAGCAATATACAAGGTAGCTGTCAAAGCATGGGGTTTCACTGATTTGCATCATTTGATCTTTATTGCAATCGAATGAACTATTATACTCGGTGGGTACAATTCCAGCCTAAGGTGAGAGGATGATGGGTCAGAAAAGTTGAACTTTCTTGGGACGATTTATCAGCAAATGTATACTGCTATTTAGTGCTCATCTCAAATAAAAATGTGCTAAATGTTTAACACAGGTAGTGCTTAGACTATCATGTTATCTAATAGAACCAGACCACAAAAACAATTAATAGTCAACCACATGCGTTGAGATATGGTATCAGCATCCCGTTAATTTTATGCAACTAATCGTAATTCTTATTATTTTTTTTTTTGATAATGACATTTTTTAAACTTCTGCAACGGTTGCCGAAGAGGGAAATAATCAAAAGTGAAGCTAGTTGGTATTTGCAGCTTTTCATCCATTTTTTGTTTATGGGGCTAACTTCAGCTTACTTTGGCAAACTGATACTCGTAATATTGACAAATGTGCTCTTCTTTCTTTTGTGCCCAACATTCCCCAAAATAAACATACTACCTGCAAATGCCAACGACGTGCTGACGCCGCCTGCTGCTAATTAAAGCAAATTTCGCCAACCAGTTCCCACATTCAGCGAAATTCTTACTCTTTAGAAATTAGGATCCCTTCTACGTTAAAACTATTGACAATTTCCCTACTGTCCATATACTAGTGAATTTAGAGTGTTTTATCAATGGCAACCGACACCAATTCAGATCGGAATGCCACAACCAAAACTGTGCTGCTTCCGGAGATTGGGCCCGATGGCATTGCTAGACAATCACCCGCCATCGCTTACACCGAGAAGGTCCGTCTCTAATTAATACACTTAATGCGTGCTTGCTTTCAATACTTAAGTTACACTACGAACTACACTCATTGTTGATTGTTGCAATGTTGTTTCCAGATAATTGAGGAAGAGCAGCTTCAGTTAAGAAAGTAAGTTGACTTGTTACTTCTACTCTAATGTATCTTACACTTCAGTGGGCAAATTCACGATTAAAACATCTGTTAAACGTAGATTCGAGAGGTGAATATGGTGGTAAAATCTGAAAAGCTAAGTATATAAACAAATTGACAAATCATATTGGTCCTGGTTAGTATGTAAAGCTCATTAATGACTGTGAAACTTATGGACAAACCAAATAATCCAAAACCTGGTTAGTATGTGAAGCTCATTTATGACTGATAAACTTATGGACAAACCAAATAATCCAAAACCTTTTTCTCATAATGAATTTTAGTTTAGGAGCATTAAGAACTAGTACATATGTTTTCGACAAATTGGAATTCGTGAAAGAGCTTTTCCTTCATTCTCCAAATGAGAGCATCCCTGATAGAAGGGAGAGATCTGGAAAATTGAAAAGATAAAGTTGTTTCCATGCACTAGAAAGCTCTTTTATCCTCGGAAATCCTTGTTTTACTGATTCTGAATGTTTTGCCAGTTTTTGGTCCAGGATCTTAGTTCCTTCTATCAAGTGAATACATTGGCAATAGTAAATGATTAGAGCAGAATGCGAATAGGGACCTGAGATTGTATGGAAGTAATGGAAGCGTCTTGTAATCATGTTATCACCAACATTTAAGTTCTTTTTACATCAGATATGCTCCCTAAGTTTTGCATAATGATTTTGCTCTTCTCTGTGTATCCTGTCAGATATATTGATGAAAATTACTCCAAGATCCGTGATGTTGAAAGGGAACTGGCAAACCTTTCAATGGAGATGAAACTTACAGCTGGGCCTAAGAAAGCAGGTCTGTGTCTTGACTATGCTACTTATTTGTGCATATTATCTTGTAATTGTATGGCTGATTTATGAGCATTGCTGTAACCTTCAGCACTTGAACACATGAGAAAGAAACTAGAAATGTCAACAGAGAAAATCCATATTGCTAAGCTGAAGGAAGAATAAGCACGAAAGGTTCGTCTCCCCTCTTTCTATTCTTTTTGTTTTTGAAATCATTATCTATTTAAATAGTACTAATTCAATCTTTACTTGTCTTTTTTTTTTTTCGTATTTGACTCTCAAAAGCCCTTACTATTTCTAGGCTTGGACATGCAGTTTTAGAATGGTGAAAGCATGAAATGATGAGAAGGTGAAAGAAACGGAGGTTCTCTAATAATGGCTTTTAAATCTTTTGTTAGATTGTTAAAGGCACCTAAACTTTGAAATATAGACTACTATTCCTTTGTTCCATTTTATATGACACTATTACTATTGGGGAATCAAACAGCTTTTTCTGACTATTTTCAATTATGAAAAGTTGTTACATAATAACTTTATGTAGTTTGTAAATTGTACATTTTATTTTTTTGAAGGGAATCAATGTTCCAATTGATGCCAAAAAATCGAATGGTTTGACTCTTATACTTCAAATCCGACCATTCTTTTTGCAATGGATGGAGTAATAGAAAAATTACAGGATTTCAGCAGGTTTTCCTCTTCCTTGGTAACCTTCATGCAAGATCTTTGTTTTTCCGAAAGAGGTCAGCATAATCTTATTACATATGCATTTTCTGAAAATTGTGGAGAAAAGTAGAGATGGTTTGAAGGAGTCATTATGCCTATTCCCTCCTTAAAGGCCAGATGCTTGATGAATACATTTTTTCAGAGTAATCTCAAAGTTGTTAACGAAATTCGTATCTCTGCATGTACTTGATGCCAACATCATGGGAAGGAGCTTGTGTTTTGCACAAAATATCCTCATAATTAAAGAGAAATTTAATGGTACAATCCATCTGCCTTTCCTCTTGCTTATTGCATATCTCGGATAACCTCTCACCGTCACTGACAATTTGGTGATCAATTACTAACTCATTAAAAGAAGACACACAACTACACCTCAATCCCAAGCGAATTGTATATGAATCCTCATTGATTATGCTGCTTCGTTTAATCCTCATCTTAGAACTCGTTGAAGAATTATATGTCACGACCCAATTTAGGATTGTGACCGGCGCTTAGGAGCAAGTGCTCCCAAGTAAGCCTCATCGAAAATTTTATAGAAAATCGGACAGAGTTTCCCCTGTTTTTGGACCATCCAAAAATTTTTCCTGTCTCAAACCAACAACCAAACATCCTAATATTAAACCAAAGAATTGACAACCTGTCAATTAACCCAAATACAAGTCTCCAATACAACTAAACCACCAATTAACTAATAGAAATACTAATCTATCTCCAACTTTGATAAAGGAGAACGATACTCGACATAAAACCATAATAACGAAAGAATACGCATAACACTAAATAATAACTATGGAGCAACTCTAAGAGTTCAATAGAAAGACTATCACAATTAGAAAATCTATGCCCACGCGAACAAGTGCGAGGCTCACCGAGAAAATGTCAACCTGTGCGCTCTAATTGACGAGATCCTCGCCTGCGTCAACTGCTGTCTCTGTAAAATAAATTAGCGGGGAATGAGTCGCTAGCTCAGTGAATAATAATACTTAACCACAACCGTTTTTATTTGGGGACAAGTCAGAAAACATGCTAGTATCTCAAAGAGAAAATCACATAAAAATGCTCTTTCAGAAACAATAAATAATTTCTAATCTCATCACGCTTTTCTTGTAGTAAAATATAATAAACAATTCAGTAATAAGCTCGGTAACAACTGTAAAATATCAGTATTCACATTTTTGGGAGGTTTCAATGAACGGATCATGTAATCGGTATAACTGTGGACTTCTTCGCAAGAAGTCAAATATAATGGTAGTCCCTACTCGAGGGAAATCGGTAACGGTAAGCTAGTTCTACCTTCCCACTAGCGAGGGCTATAACTGTAATCGGTAATCTGTAAATACAAGGTGCACCAGGTCTAACGAACCCGCCGTTAGCTACGGGATCCTTCAATGTCTACTTCCATTTATACTTGTCTTTGTAATCCGTATATACTCGTAGAAACTATTTTAAACTAATATAGGGCATTTCAGTTCTTATCAAATCATATAATTTCCTTTCGATAACAGTAAATTCAAGTAACGGTAAAACAGATCTAGTGACAACGAAAATATTTAAAATCACGGTACTCATCTCAAATAATTATTTTGGTTTCATATCGATTAAAAGACTTATCCCACAGGCAACTCAAAATAATTGATAATATATTCATATTAAAAATTATGTGTAAATCATGCAAGTTATGAAAACACAAATTGCGGTAAGATTACTACTCACAGTACTTGTGCCGAAACTCCAAATGCTTCACCTCGAACAATTCGTACAACTTCCTCCAATTCAATCTAAAATTACATAATATCCGTCTCATGTTAATTTCTATGTTTTGGCTAATTTATAGCTAATTTAGAATACCCAATTCTCGGAGTTTCATGGTGAATTATCAATTTGTCAAGTTGGATATGTCGAGATAAGGTGAAAATAGTTTTATACCTTAATCGCATTCCGTGAAAAATACACCATTCTAAATAGCTTTTGAAAATTTTAAAACTTGCTTAAGTAATTAATTGCACCATATCTCTATCAAGATGGTTTCTTCAATGAATTCTTCACTCAAATATACACCAGTAACTCTATCTCTTTGTGGTATTTAACTAAGCTATTCACAATCTATGTAAATTGCTTAAATTTCAGAAAAGAAATTGTTAAAGAATCTGTCCACATAACTAAAATAAAGAGTTTAGGTATTTACCGCAGTACTCGAAACTCGAAAGATATTAGGGTTCAGAGGTGCTATTGAAACGATCCCTCTTGGCTTTCTTTTCTTTTCTTTTTTTTTTTTTTTCAGAAGCCTTGGCTTCTTCTTCCTCTCTTCTTCTTCTTTTTCCTTTCCTTTTCTTTCTTTCTCTGTTTTTGTTTGCTTCTGTTCTTGCAGCACCCCTTTTCCCTTTTCATTTTTTTTCCTTCTTCTTTGTTTCCGTTTCCTTTTTGGTTAAAGAATGGGCTTCGGCCCTTTTGTGTGCTTTATTTCTTTATTTATTTATTTATTTATTTATTTTAAAAATCCTACTAGGTGTAGGACTCAGATCCCCTTTTAGTTTTAGTTTGACTAGGTTTCCTTCTTTTTTTTGATTTATTAGATTAATTGTTCTTTTATTTTATTTTTTTCCTTTTTGTTTTGGACTTAAATTATTTTCTAAATATCCAATAAATCCTCACTTAAAATATTGGGGTGTTACACTTATTTCTCATATGTCATTTGCTTTATATAAACTACCTAGAAAAGACGAAAAGAAACAAAAAGAAAGATAACATCTTGTTCTCCTAAGAGTTAAAAAGGATTTTAAAAGGATAACTAGATAGACCAATTTTATTGAATTTAAACTCATGATAATACAGTTTCTTTTTTAAATTACATTGGGATCAATGTATAAGTAAAGAAAAGGGGACAATGTAATTAAACCTATACTTATTGTTTGCGAGACTCTTATAACTATTTTGCTAAGTCTCTCGCTGAGGGTCTATCGGAAATAACTTTTCTACCTTTAAAGTAGGGGTAAGGTCAGCGTACATACTATCCTCCCTAAACCCCACTCATAAAAATATATTGAATTTGTTGTTGGTGGTGGTGGTGGCGGTGGTATACTGGTTGAATTGCAGCCTCATGACTCATGACCATTAAGACTTCTTTTTTCATCTGATGTCCGATAGTCGTATTAGGGTACGATTAAACCGAATTCGCATTGAGAAATCTCATATTAAGGGTAAAAAGCTCCCTATAAAAGCAATTTTATACTAAAACTTAGATTTGAGATTTCTGATTAAGGACGAAGGAGTCGACCATGGATAGTATGTTATTTTTGGTAAGAGGAGAAACTCGCAGCCGTTACAGTCTCTGCCCTTCGGGTGAGCACTTTGTGCGCACTGGATAAACATTTCCGGTGTAATAGCCTACAAACCACACAGAAAATGTAAACCGCACTAGACAAGTTCTGTGCGATAGGCTCAACCCAGGAGGCATTGAGGGGGATCGATCCAAACCAATTGACAGTGGTTTTTGATAATGTTCCTACAAAAGAACCTCAATATGGTTCAGCGGTCAACATTAATAATAATACATATGGCATGTGATTATGAAAGAATGATACACTCAGCCACTCAGCAGCCTTCATGAGTCATACCCCATGCGCCATCAACAGGCAAATTGTGGGGAGCAGCATTAAATTTTTACAGCCATATTGAATCATTGGAAAAGTCATAGCACACCTTTAAGACAAAAGAAAACATAAAAAAACTACTCAAAGTTTAGAATAAAGATATTAAAGCCACCACATTGAGCTGATCAATCCATACTTATTCCAAACTGAAACTTGAAGCAAATCCTAATAACCCTTTCTTTCTTTTGTGTACAAATGGAGAATTTTAGATCTAAATCAACTAGAGAAAGAAGAAATATGCCAATAGAAAACTACTACAGCAGTGAAAGTGGCAATGGCAGAGCAGGTCCAACAAACATGCAAGATTTAAGGAGTTATAGTACTTCACATACTTCTTGTAATTATTCATCTGTAGTGCCAAATCCTAATAATGATAAGGAAGTGAAGATAAAGAGAAGCAAGAGCAAAGTAATGTCATCTTCTTTAAAAAATTGGGCTTTTAATGATCCTGAATTGCAGAGGAAGAAAAGAGTGGTTGCATATAAGGCTTATGCTGTGGAAGGTAAGATGAAAGGTTCATTTAGAAAAAGTTTTAGATGGATTAAGAATACTTGCAACCATGTTGTACATGGATTGTGGTGAATTGTCATTAATTTTTCCTCTTGGTTGGTAATTTAATTTCTTGGTTGTTCCTTTTTTTTAAAAAAAAAATAAAATTAAGCATTTAATCTTCTGTTAATGAGAGAGCGAGAGAGACAGAGAGATTTTTCATTTTATGAAATATGATCTGATCAATGTGTCCATAAGTCAGAAAAATCTTAGAACTCAGATTGTTGTGATCTTGCAATATTCATCACTGTAATGTAACAGATCATTCTCCTCTTCCAGATCTTTTATAACTTGACCCTTTCCCACCAATAAAAATAAAATTGAAAATTTTGTATCCAGTTTTTCCACAAAAGAAACGAATGGTATCTGGCAATGTGGAAGTGATTCAAGAAGGCTGTCTTTGTACATTACCCTTTCCGGACTTCACTTTTGTATACAGTAGAATAGTATATTTTAGGGTGCATTCATTTGGTATTTAGTTTTTCTTTGGTAGATAGACACTCAATTCAAAACATGGGTTCAGTTGAATTACAATAGTTATCGCCTTTAAATATAACTGATCAATTTATAAGCTTATCGAAACAACCTCATAACTTTTACCAATCAAAAGTTGTCTTACCCTATATAAACGATAAAAGTTAAAAAGAAAAAAAGTGGCTTCCAGACAAATTCTATTTAGAAAATAAATTTCAACAAGGATTCATCAATTTATTTTAATTGGCTTTTCTTTTTCTTTTTTAACAAAAATTATATTTTAATAATGAACCTAACACTAAAATTGATCAGAAAATTTTAGAAAAAGTGAGTAACAAATGTCCGTGGGGTTTTTGGTTAAGGCTGGTTTCAATTAGTAATACTCCCTCCGATCCATAATAAGTGACTGTTTGATTTTTTTTATTTTGGTCCAAAATAAGTGTCCTTTTACATAATTAAGAAGAAATTAATTTTATCTTTTCAAAATTTGGCCTTACATATTTATATATACCAATGTGTCAAAGTAACAATATGCAATTTAATTAAGGGTAATTTAGTCAATATACTTTTTTCTTTAAGAATTAGTACTTTCTTAAGGGGTGTACCAAAGGCAAAAAAGTCACTTATTATAAACGAGAGGAAGTAATATACTACTTCCTCCGGTTCACAATAAGTGATCATTTTACTTTTGTCATTCCCATTAAGGAAATACGAACTCCTAGAGAAAAAAAAAATGTATTCACTAAATTGTTACCTTGACACATTAAACTATAAAATAAGAATAAATTTTTAAAAATATAAAATTAATTCTTTCTTGATTATGTAAATGAATATTTAATTTAATCAGAATAAAAAGGTAAAATAATCGTTTATCGTAGACCGGAATAAGTATAAAAGCTGGTAGATTGGGAGTTTGTATTTTGCTAAAAAAGAGTGTAACAGAATCAGAATTCAGAAGAGAGATTTTTTGAGTCCCTCAAAGCATGTGCATTTAGTACTAGGAAACTTCACTGAATTCCACAACCTCTTTTATTGGTTCTTCATAACTGTATAATAAGATCGATATGGATGATTGGCGCTTGCGCAGGCAGATTCTTTTTTCTTAGCCGAAATACCTTTAAACCCCTAAACTTGGAACAGATTATGTGGTACACCCTTAAACTATTCTTAGTCTTAATTATCCTAAAAATTTAATTACTCGATTGTTATTACCTCTTTGAATGATCTTATCCCAGAAAAATATCATGCACTCGCCTGCCAGTAGATTTTTCTATCCCATATGACATTTTTTGAATAACAAAATATATCTTTTATCTTTTTAAGTGTGTTGCTTTTTTAATGATCTTTTTCGAATAATATTTATAATAAAACTTGATTAGAACTACTTATTTTGGCAAAAAATAATGAAGTTTTAGTTACTCTTTTTTGAATTTGACCTAAAAGGAACTATACATTTTAAATAAATAACCATGGCATCTAAAAAAGATATAACAATTACATAGTATTGAACCCCCCCCCCCCCCCC